>CM031960.1:10410364-10480364 GCA_018749465.1 Paracanthobrama guichenoti | reverse complement strand
GTGTGAGATTATTAGTAACTGCCTTTAACAACTTATACAACACAAAACAATAGTAATTTTGCTCTCAAATTTTGCTCCGACTATCAAAAACTGCTCTCAAATGTTAGTCTGGAGCCCTGAACACCAACCAAAGACATGTAAACGAATCAAAAACAGGGCATGATGTAACACGACGCGACCCTGAGAGGACAGAATCCTTTCTTCTCGTCATAGTCGTGATGTTGCCCATCACAGTTCGGTACAGGCGTCAGAACCGCGTCTCCTCAAAGCAGATCTTGGTTTGTGTGTGTGACGGAGGGATTCCTGACGCTGCTTTAACTCCTTTACCATCATATGTAGCTACGCACATTCAACGAGCACAGGTTTGACTTGCATGTCACACCTGGCTATATCCCAAAGATACAGTTACAACTGAAAATTATTTCAACTCGTCACTGTTTTTGTAAAAATAAATATCGTACAAAATAGCGGCCAAACAAATATTGCTCTTATTATAATAGCAGCTTAACAGGTGGGTGAATGTGTACAGACTGTGGGAGTAGCTGGTTCCATGTAAACAAAGCTTTACAAATAATCACCTTCAATCCCTTCCTGGCATCCTCATGCTGACAATCGAAAGCAATAGTAATTTAACTTGAATTTCAGGCACTCAGATTGTGTGGAAATCTGCAGGCATTCCTTGTGGGTCTACCACAGATGATCTGTGACACAGTCTGCACGCAACTGACTTTTGCAGCTCTCTGCCCTTTTACCAAATCTGATTTTGTAATGGATAAAGGCATGCGATGAAAAGGGACTAAATGGCATTCTGGGATTGACTCCATGCTGAACTCAATTAAAATTAAAACAAACACTCTACAGTTGTTGGACTTCGGCTATGGGGAGTTACAATGGCACCGGCACACGTGAACGCACATACACGACTTCCTCTCAAGAAATTCCAGTCTGTAACAGTGGCAAGAAAGCGAGGCCCTTGGTGCTTTTGGCACAAGCGTCAGTATTAACCCCAAGCCTGGCACTCCTGTACTTTGGAGACAATCTGCAGCTTTGTCTGAGCCACAACCAGAGTGCTGACAGAAAGAGGGCAGCTCTGCACTGCAGAAACGCCTCGCTCATGAGCAGTCATTTATAAGGGTTGCACGAGGCAAGGTACCATCCAGTGCGCCAACATCGCATCTTTGAAGTGGTCCTGGAAGCAGCTTTGTTCATAGCTCAGTATGAGCTATCCTTGTCAAATTTGAGAAACGCTCACCCACAGGCCATAATTCAGTTTATATGGTCACTGTGGGCAGAAATGCCAGGAGCTAGATTTGAATTTAAGGCACTTATGAACAGGTAAATCTCTCCACCATGGGTTACAACACAAGCAGTTATAACTGAAGTACAGCAGGTTTTGTATAGTTGAGCTACAGTTATCATCTGTCGGTCAATGTATAACTGAATATTTAAAGTATTAAACACACATAATTTCAAAATCATACTATCCATGTCTGTGAGTCTGAACTGTTATGATTTCAAGACTAAAGTGTGAACTTTTATTCAGCAAAGATGCATTAAACTGATGGAAAATGACAGTACAGACACAGCTACAAAATGCATCCATTTCAAATAAATGCTTAACTTTCTAATCAAAGATATTAACTGTTGCCAACAACATTGATATAAGAAGAAATGTTAGTAAAAATCATATTAGAATGATTTCTGAAGGATCACGTGACATGGAGAAATGATGGATGAAAATTCAGCCTCAAGTCTTTTTGAATTATAATAATATTTTTTATATTACTGTCTTCACAGTCCCGGAGTGCATAAGACGATAGATTGTAGTCATTCATTAAATATTATAAGGCTTAAAAGAAATGTAATACTGAAAAATTCTGACAAAAATATTTTGCTATTGACAGACATTTATCATATTGGTAATATAGCCAGTTGCAAAGTTGGCAAAAGAAAAAAAATCCTTCAACACTGAACCTTGACACGGTCGTCATCAGTTCTTTGGATGTGCGCCCATACATTAAATCAGAGGATAATAATACAGGACGGACTAATCAAGAGATCATTAGAATAGTACCCCAATAAAACATCACTAATATACGGCTATAATACCATACGATACCACTATAAAGTGATGTAAAAGAAAGCAAGGTATTGCAGACCGAAGATGGAGTGAATGCAGGAATGTGTGTAGGCTACTTAAACGAGTGTAGGCATATGCGTGTGGGCGGGTGCAGACTACACAGAGCGGAAAAAGTGCGGCCCTCAAGCTCTGACCACATCAGGGCTCTCGAAGGAGGTAAGCGAGAGCTTTCTGAGAAAGAAATATTCAGAACGCAAGCGTTTAAAGAAGCTCAAAAACATCTCACTATTTTAAAACGAAACCCTGCACAGCACACGTCAAACCATACGCCAAAAAAATGCCTTCCAGTGGTTCCGAGTTTTTCCCCCCGAGTCAAAAATGGTCTTCGGTGGTGGCGGAATGAACACGAACGCACACACAGTATAAAGTACCGAACCCATGTGAACTGTGAACCCAGTACTGACAATAAAATGCCAGTTTGTAACACTAAAGGTAAAAATGTAAATTTCATCATCATTTACCTCACAATCAAATTGTTGCAAACCTGCATGAACACAAAAGAAGTTGATGACACCCGTTGACTTCCGTAGTAGGGGAAAAAAAATACTATGGAAGACAATGAGTGGCGTCAACATTCTTTAAAATATCTTTTGTGTTAAACAGAAGAAAGAACTATCATTGGGTGAACTATCCCTTTAACTTATCCTATTTTGTATGCATACCGAGTTTTTTACACTGTTAAAGACTTAAAAGATAAGTTGTACGTTTGATGGAGTATTTCTGTGCCAAAAATGCTCCTTCCGGTTTCTCAAAAGTTTTGGAAAGTTTTTTTTCCGAGTATGGGTCTGCGTGACGTCAACAGGGGCGGAACTTCCTTGTACAGGCCGATGTACACGTCAACCAGAGCGAGAGAGATAAAGCGGCACGGCTTTAGGGAAGTCAGCTGCGCTGCAGTCACAGAATTTCACAAAATCAACAATGTCACCAAAGAAGCTTGTTTTTGGTTGTCAGGGCAAGACAACCCAGTACAGCTTCCCAAAGAACCCAGCGTTAAGGGGACAGTGGATGGAGTTTATTTTTACGGGGCAGCAACGGAGTTGTGCAAGTGGTTTTGTTTGTTCCCTGCATTCCGGCGAAGATTGTTTTATAAACAAGACCCAATTCGATGTCGGATTTGTAGCTCGTCCGATGCTGAAGGATGGAGCTGTCCCAACGATAAAGGTTCATGGTCATGCGTTGGAACCGCAGGCGGTGAGCAAAACTGCTTCAAATGTCTGTGTTTTTGGCTATCGGTGCATAAGTGCACATTACATTTAGGCTGTCACAACTTTCAGACGCTCTCAACGCAATAGCTGTGCTCGCTCGTGATTCTTTAGCTCCGCCCACACGATCCTCCATCCGCTTGGTTTTATTCAGAAAGACTGTACAGCATATCTTTCTTTTATAAATACAATAAAACTAAAGACTTTTCTGAGATATGAAGGATGCATTACTACATAGGTACTCAAGATTGACATGAGATTGAAAGAAACGGAGTGTGATAACCCCCCTTTAAAAAGTGCTTGCTTAGAACTATTTAGAACACATTACAGGTCTATTATTTAGCATTTACATGCCAATACTTAATGCACAGATCATTTGACATACAGTATCAGATTGTTTTGTTCCATCCATTGCTATGGTTATCACTATCTGTGTTTAGATGGACCCTAATAAGCCGATTGTAATTGGACTAGTAGCACAATCGGAACAAAAAAGAGTCACATTTCAATGTCAATCGGAATGAATTGGCCAGATCTGATTAAAAAGTAATTGGGATTGTAAGGGGTGGTTTATTCATTTTGTAATCCGAATTGAGAGCACATGTAAACTTAATCGGACTGAAAACTGACACCGAGTACTATGCATGTCCAATGACGTAAAAAAGCATAATGACCAAGCGACAACCTCCCCCGGTTTCTGTTGAAGTCAGTACGGAAGTAACATAAACTGCAATTCATCGACTGGCCACTAGGGACAGGCTCCAGAAGGGAGCAGAATCTCATTGAGCCTCATGTTAAAATGCCCAACTTTACAGCAGAAAAAAACATATTTACAGCCTGGTACAAATTGTGGTTTTGGTCTATACGGCTAATTTTGCCCATCATGACAACTGTGAGGAGGGTGAATTTTTTTATAATTCATTTGTTTACATTATATAAAGCCTTAAAGTTCTGCATAATTAAGGGCGTGGCCACTTTGAGTGACAGGTGGATAGACATTTATCTGCTGTCTGTTAGTCTTCGCGTCACCTCAGCTCCGCTCAGGTCCCGCCTCTTTGCCCATTTTCTGTTTTCCGGGTGTGATGCGCTGCCAAGATGGCATTGGCTCTACTTTACGCTTCAAAACTGCTCTTCAGAATCCTATGGGTGACGTCACGGACACTACGACACTACATATTTTTTTTACAGTCTATGATAATGACGTATGACATGTGGAACAAGCTGTTCTTCCTGTTGAATAAAGTGTCATAAATGAGTGCCCTGTCATTCTGAAATTCTCTTTCCACTCATCGTCTGTGAAGTGGAGCAGAACAACGTCCCATCAGTCCTTCTTTCGGACTCTCATCCACAGACGACTGGTTTTGGGCGCGGGATGGGGCGTTTTTACTGTTTGACAAACACAAGCAGCAAGGCACAATGGTTCATGTGCTTGTCGTCGCCCGATTACGACCCGAAATAGATAAATATTAAGTCTGCATTTTAAAACAAAGAAAATGAAGATGATTAGTATGCAACAACAGCGAGAAACTGTATATTTGTGCAGTGTGCGCATGTCAAAAGATTAAATCTGGTGAGAAGCTTGTGAAATATAAACGTGCACATCAACTCAATCACTTTATTTAGCGTTCATGTAAACACTGCATTAGGACTAATCGATCGGAATGAATTCATTCAGATTAAAGCAAAAAGTATCCATGTAAACGTAGCTACTGATACAGATTCAATTGCACATTAAAATACGGTTGTCAATCAAGAAACTTTACCATGTGTAGTTCGCAGCATGAAACTTAAACACCTCTGATTGGCCATTGCGTTCACACGCTCAACAGATATGTCTGTGATTGGTTACAAAGCTCAACACATTGTAAATAGAAACCTTTGACACTTTTCACAGAGGGCTTACACAATCACTCACAGGAGTGTTTTAAAGCAACTGGCTATCAGCAGGTACAGGGCACTGAAGAACGGCAGATATTGTCGTATTGCATGATCAAATAAATCTGTGGTTACATGTGCCGTTTACACTGAAATACATTTGGTTTAGGATTTACTCAATCAATTTTCACTCAGAAATTGCTAGTAAAGCAACGTTAAATTAAACGTGAAATTTTGAAGAAGGAAAAACTGAAATGGTATTTTTTTGTAAAATGCCCTCAAATAATCTTCACAAAGAGCACTAAATTCTTAAAGTGAACTGAATTCTTGGCATATATGAGTGAGTCAGAGGACATGGGAGCAAATGCGGTTCCTCTGATGTCCGCTTAGGCAACATGAAGTATTTTAACGCACTGTGTGTGTTTGATGTGACCCATCTCCTCAAAGTGAGGGTGATTCATGGGCCTGTCATCTCGCTGCACTCATTTCCTGTCTGAGTTACCCTCCTCTCCAACAGTGCAACATAAAGAACCAGCATGACGCATGACACTACCACACTTCCCTCAATAAGAGACAGATGGAGGTAGACGCAACAAAAGTGCCCAATTTATTGAATCTATCAATTGCACATTGCCTACGTGACGTAACTACACTACAGAAGGTGTGTCTGGTTTAAGACTAGAAACTGCCGGAAGTGTTGGAACGGTACCGGAGACATTCGAGACCGTCAGCTTCCATTCATCAACACTTCCTCCCGCGTATCCGCTGACATGCTCTCGAGGATCCCCTACTCGCTCCGACAGTTTCCTCTCGATGTCTCTCTTCCTCCCCGTCTCTCCAGAGAGAGCAGAATAAATTGCGCGGCCAGATCAATAGGAAATTCCTTAAGAACAGAAAGTTGTGAACAAGGAGATCTCCTGGGACAATGAATGGCCTACTTCTACAACTGTGTGGGTCTGAAACATCTGGTGTCATTAATTTAATGGAGATCCTCTATAAAACAAAGCCTTTTCCCTTTTGAGACACTTTTTGGTAAAGTCAATTTCCCTCTCAGATCTCCCAAGTACTCCCACATCCACTAACGGTTCCAGGCTAGATGTTTAAGAAATCAGAAGACATTTAAAAGCTTTTCTTTAATGGATTTGTATTTTTATTAGCGATGCACGGTTTCTCTGTGACTATGTGCAGATAATATATATTTTTCGAACTCAAGCAGTAAAGCTTTTTTTTAATTTTTATACTGTATTTGGAAATGAACCGACATTTAAAATCATGGCTGATGACTGATAAGACAATCATTTTGATGATGTAGATCTGCGCTACTGTGTTTAAAAAAAATAAAACACTAAAAAAACGTACAGGCACACAGTAGCTCATGGAACAAAGTGCTCTTAAAGTTAAACCATAATCTATCACTATCCCTAAATTACTGCTAGATTAACAAATATCCACTGACGAATATTCAAATCAAGGCAAAACAAATAAATAATAAAAATTCACATATCAGCCAATAACCAACAACATGTTGATGTTTTACACGTTTCTAAGGGCCTGTTTACACTTGGTCACTTCATGCGTTTTCTCTGATGGGACAGCCATCCGATCGTTAAAAGACCAGGTGTAAATGCCCTCCCGAAATCCGATCGCTCAAACCACTTCAGGAGCTGGTTTGGGCTGCATTTCAGATGAAACTGAAGGGTGTACTCACACTAGGCACGGTTGCCTTTTACCGTGCCTGAGCGCGACTGTCCCCATTGCCTCGCTGGCCTGCACTCACACTGCACTTAACGTCCCGGGCCGGCGCACGCTTGCGTCATTCACAATGCAACTTTTGGTTTTGAAGAAGACTGCCTAATAGATTTATCATTTACGCCGCGCAGCGATTTTCTCTTGATTGCACTGCACGTATCAGAAGGTTATTACGGAGGCAGCTGACTTTGATGGAGGAATTTGCAGCTTTACTCGTGAACTACAATTCATGTTCATCAATAAGATGAGAACCAGGACCGTTATAAACCTAAATATACTCGAGTTAATCGAAAAGTGTATCCAAGTAGTAATAGTTTGGTATTTGCTGTCGTAATGATGACAGTAGTGCACAGCTGTTCCGTGATCTGGCACGGTTAGCGATCACACTACATGCGTAGCGTGCCCGAGCCCAACCGAACCGCGCTCTGGCCCACCTCTTCCTCTTCTCGGGATGGTACGGAGCACTCACACTAGTCAAACGAACCAGACTTTGGGGGTCAAACGCGCACAGGCACGGTTCAGACTGCCTAGTGTGTGAGTACACCCTAAATGCATCTGGCTGTTGAAACCTCATATGTATATTTTACTCCTTCCAACAATGCTAAAAAATAAACGTGTGAGAGTGTTATGGGCTATATGACATGTTATAGTCAGATATGACAGTACTACTGCAGCACGCATCACCGCAGCTGAGTATCTCTTCATCAAACCAGCGCACAAACTACCGAAATTAAAACTGAAAGTAAGTCACAGATGCTCAACACACAGTCATCTTCATTAAAAGTAAACTGAATGATCTTACCAGTGCTGTTGCCGCGCACTCGCTCCTATCGCGGTCTTTGATGGTGAAATTAGCTGACGATCAATAAAATGCAGCTCATATCTTTTGCTTTCGGTGACGTGAACTCCATTAAATCCGCATATAGCACGGGAATTGAAGATCGGATTTATATCTGTTTTGTGGAGACACATTTATGTGACCAAGTGTAAATGGAGTCAGTTTGATAAATCAGATTGATATCGGATCAGTAAAAATGCATGAAGTGACCAGGCGTAAACGTACATTACAATTACTTTTATTGAGCAAGGATGCATTTAATTGATCAAAAGTGACAGCAAAGACACTTAAAATGTTCAAAAACGATTTCTTTCAAATAAATGCTGTTCTCTTGAACTTTTTATTCATCAAAGAATCCTGAAACAAATGTATCAGTCTCCACAGCACAATGTTTTATACACCGATAATGATAAGAAATGTTTCTTGAGCAGAAAATCATCATATTAGAGTGATTTCTGCAGGATCATGTGACACTGAAGACTGGAAAAGGCAGAAAATTCAGCTTTGATCACAGGAATAAATTACATTTTAATTAGTAGTTACTTGAAACTAATAATATTTTACAATACTATTGTTTTTACTGTATTTTTTAATCAAATAAATGCAGCCTTGGTGAGCCTAAGAGTACATTTATAATGATTATCAGCCACAATTTTTATAAAGGTATCGCAATGAAATATGTCATGCTTTTAATGCAAACCCCCTGACAAAATTCCTACAATGTGTATCTCAATATTTAAACTTTATCCTAAATTTCACTTACGCTATGCATGACAGTTTTAGGTTTCAGACATCTGTTATTCTGTTATGCATGCGACTGAGAAGCCATATCAAAGACTGTGCACAAACACCCTCAACTTTGTTGGATCTCTCTCGTCAGTCAGGTCTCTCTGGTTCTGGAGCGGAGCAGGTGGAGAGGCAGGAGTGAAACGGGTGTAAAAACAGCATGGAAGCCTGCTGACTTCGGCTGACACTTTATGGAAGTCATTCTCTCAAGTGACGCGTTCTCAAGAAAAGACATGTCAATAAGTCATCACACCAAGCTGACAGAACCACTTGGTTGCCTTTCGGTTGAGTAGCTGTGCAATCACACAAATAAATCCTATTCTTCCCTGTACCATATCACATTACAATGCTGTCAGTTTTAGTGTTCAATGTAAGTGAGCAAAACAAGCGGGAAAAACCAGTTCTCTCCTAACAATGCAAATAGCTCTCTAGTTAATGTGTGATTACTAATGCAATATTTAACTACCTTGCATGCTATTACAGTAATTATACACTTAAAAGTAACTATTAACAGTGACTTGGCAAATTGGACTGCTCAACAGGGATACAATGAGACCTATTATTATTGTACCTTTTTTGTCATTTTCTATATCTCTAAGAGAAACCGTTGGGGTGAGTCCATAGTGGCAAACAGTCCGATTCGACATCTGTGTTTATCCTCCAGCAAAAAACCAAACAGGCTATATTTACTCTGGCCAAACAGGCAGAAGGAGAGAGCAGAGAGAAAGAGAGAGAGAGAATGAATAAGAAACTTCAGCAGCTTTAGGGATATTTCTGGCCCAGTTAATGGATGTCATAAAAGCAGGTAGTGATGTTACGCTAATAACCTACCTGAGAACGTAACCCAGAGAAGTCGGAGATGTTTTTAGAATATTACTCACAAAAGTACGGTTCATTTAGTAAATTAATTAGAAAATCTTTAAACGTTTTTGTCTGTGTAACTGTCTACTTGTGTGATAATAAAGATATATTTTAAAATAATCACAACTTACTCTTGGCCTACAATTTACTTATGGTTTAAACTACTTTACCTGACTGTTGGCCAAAAATATTTCGTTGTTTTGCAGTAGAAAACAAAACTAAAGAGACGGAAAAACAACAAAATACTGGAGACTGCAACAACAGACGCCCGCACTGACCAGCACTTATGTGATGGGGTTAAGAGATCGATACAATTTTTAAACTGGAGATATTTCTGGAGAAATATAACACAGACACTGGACAAAGATGAAACTTTCTACACGTTTAACTGTACACATACGCCATGAGCTTAAAAAGACACGGCCCACGGGTTGTTCCTTTTTCTCTCCACCTGATAACAATGACACAAATGTAAGAGTAAACAAACAGAACCTTATAACCAAATCAGCCATGTTTGCAGAAGACAATGCCGCCACCACCGCCTTAAAAAGACCAACAAGGACTCAAATGACAAAATGCAAATCCCTCAGACAATCCAGGCCTACACTCTCAACTGGGTTTGTCCATTCAAAACCCTCAACCCATCAATAACTTTAACCAGCAGACTGCAAAAGGCAGTGTATGCGGGTTTAAGAAGCTTTTCTGGTTAGTTGATGGAAAACGAACTTATGAATTCCCAAGCACTCCAGCTATTCCTCCGCAGAGTCCGCACACAGATATATTGCTACTTTACAGGGCACGTTACTGAAAACTGGAGGTTAGCCTAACACCTGGATGCAGTTACTAAGATTTACAACGGCATTCAGCTCCACACAAAAATACATTTTGTCTTAAGTTATTACCTAAAGGAAGAATCAGCTCCAAGTTTGAGTCTATTTTTGTGTCAATGGCAGCAGTGACTGATGTCCGCATCTGTCCATAAAGAAGGCCCTCGCTGTTCTCTGCTACACATACCATGAGAACTGAATTTGGCCAATATGACTGTTATCAGATACATTCATGTGATTGAATTAGCCTCAGAGAGGAAGTTACTAAAATAAAACCTCTAAATTCCAGGCACGACAGTCTGGTTCTCTAATTTCAGTTTAATGTCGTGGTATGGTGTGTGCGCTGGTGATGCCATCTGACTTCCCCAAAACATATGCTGATTTTTAGTTATACAGCTACACATCAGTGTATGACCTGCAGTGCAGACAATAATATCACTAAGCATTTAAAGGGAAAGTTCAAACAAAATCTACCATTATTTTTCAACATATCAAGTGAAGGCTTTTAAAGGAGTAGTTCACTTCAGAATTAAAATTTCCTGAATTTATTCACCCCCACATCGTCCAAGATGTTCATGTCTTTCTTCCATCTAAAAGAAAATAAGGATTTTTCTCCATATAGTGGACTTTATTTGGACATTATAGTGGACAGTTTCAATGCAACTTCAAATGGCTCTTACACGATCCCAGATGAGGAATAAGGGTTTTATCTAGTCAAACGATTGGTCATTTTCTAAAAAACTTTAACCACAAATGCTCGGGGGTGAATAAATCATCAGGAAATTTTAATTCTGAATGCGCATAACCAGATCTTCAGACTGACAGTAGAAGGTCTTGCGATGGGAGTCCACTTTCATTGGCCAAGGACCGAGCAAGAAGGACGTCTGACCGGAAGCAACCAATCACAGCGTTGTTTAGGGGGTGTGAAAACGTAAAGTCAGTGTCCCCATAACAGCCGACCGGCGTGCAATTAATTTAAGAACGATGTACAAGTTTACTGCAGCAATGGTGCTGGGAACTTCACATACTTCTGAAAACCCAGCGTTTACTTGATCCTGATAAGCGCTCATTGTCACAGTTGTAAACATGATGGCGTTCTTTCTCCATAAGGGGGTCTGGTCTCACGACGGCTGTTTCCAGGTAGACCGCAAAAGAACGTCGCACACACTTCTAGGCCTGTCACGATAACTACTTTTTGTTTAGCGATATATCGTCCCAGAAATAATTGCGATAAACGATATTATTGTCATTTTAAGACTATTTTATGCCACTGAATATATAATCCTAATATAACAGCATAATAATGCAAGTAGACCTACACACGTTCAAATAACAACCTTTTAATTCTTTAGATCATGGAAATTAAGGGTAAAAAATATATTATCCTAAATAAAAAAAATTTATAAATAGTAAATAAACATTTTCCCTTATGAAACGGCTTTAACACTTGTCATTCTGGGTTGACATTTATATGTGCAGGGGAACAGGGGATTGTGGCTTTGAAATCGAGTCCAGGAAAACACTCAAATGGCGCCTTTTTTTCACCTGTCGATAACCGCTCTGTGTATGAAGGAACTGGCCGAGAACCACTTTCGCCTCCGTCACGGAAAACATACAAGATGGAAGCACAAACGAGCAAAGCGTCGATGACATTCATTATCATGTAAACATAATGGGCGACATATTGCATCACAAAAAATTGAGGTCATGTACATATTGTGCGCTATATTTATTAGTGCGACAGGCCTACACACTTCTCCCGGAAATCCTGGAGATTTCAACCAATCAGATGACGACTTCAAAACTCCCAAAGTTTTTCCCATTTTGTGTGGCATACGCATCCGACGTTCAGCCAACGGCCTGTGGGTGTGACGTCTGAGGCTGAGACTAGGAACTGACTGACTTTTTTATCCCCATGCAAAATTAACCCTATAAAGCAGGGATGGGCAACGTCAGCTCTGGAGTGGCGCTGTTAAAACCCTGATAAAAATAAACTCACCTGCCTGTAGCCTTAGTAATCCTGAAGCCATTGATCAGCTTGTTCAGGTGTGTTTGATTAGGGTTGGAGCTAAACTCTGCAGGACAGCTGCACTCCAGGACCAACGTTGCCCATCCCTGCAATAAAGCCTACTTGTTTCATATTTGATGCAACAATTTCCAAGGTTTCTAAGTTATCAAAACTTTGTACACAATCTATAAAACCTTCCGCCCTCTGATTGATCGTTAAATGCATTTTTTGCAAGTAAAATGTCCATCTTCAGGATGTAGTGCATGTGTCTTTTTGCTGTGAAATCGTTATTGGTTATTATAAATTAAACTTAACTTTTATAATGGACTGAAGACAGTTATATTACCTATACACAGTGTTGGGTAAGTTACTCTAAAAAGTAATTACTAGTTACTAATTACATCTTCAACAGTGTAATTAGATTACTGTACAAATTACTCTCTCCAAAAAGTAATTACTAATTACTTTCTAAATCCTATACTCAACTAGTTAAGTAATTCAAGGATAGACATGAAACGGCTCTTTTAATTAATTCAAATAAATAATATAAAACTGCATAAATTATCTTTATTAACTGACCAAAGTATTACAAAAATAAGATACATAACATGCATTTTAAAGTTAGACTTAACATTTTTATGTTAATTACACTATTGTATTATATATACACTCACCTAAAGGATTATTAGGAAACACCTGTTCAATTTCTCATTAATGCAATTATCTAATCAACCAATCACATGGCAGTTGCTTCAATGCATTTAGGGGTGTGGTCCTGGTCAAGACAATCTCCTGAACTCCAAACTGAATGTCAGAATGGGAAAGAAAGGTGATTTAAGCAATTTTGAGCGTGGCATGGTTGTTGGTGCCAGACGGGCCGGTCTGAGTATTTCACAATCTGCTCAGTTACTGGGATTTTCACGCACAACCATTTCTAGGGTTTACAAAGAATGGTGTGAAAAGGGAAAAACATCCAGTATGTGGCAGTCCTGTGGGCGAAAATGCCTTGTTGATGCTAGAGGTCAGAGGAGAATGGGCCGACTGATTCAAGCTGATAGAAGAGCAACTTTGACTGAAATAACCACTCGTTACAACCGAGGTATGCAGCAAAGCATTTGTGAAGCCACAACACGCACAACCTTGAGGCGGATGGGCTACAACAGCAGAAGACCCCACGGGTACCACTCATCTCCACTACTAATAGGAAAAAGAGGCTACAATTTGCACAAGCTCACCAAAATTGGACAGTTGAAGACTGGAAAAATGTTGCCTGGTCTGATGAGTCTCGATTTCTGTTGAGATATTCAGATGGTAGAGTCAGAATTTGCCACGCAAAACAGAATGAGAACATGGATCCATCATGCCTTGTTACCACTGTGCAGGCTGGTGGTGGTGGTGTAATGGTGTGGGGATGTTTTCTTGGCACACTTTAGGCCCCTTAGTGCCAATTGGGCATTGTTTAAATGCCACAGCCTACCTGAGCATTGTTTCTGACCATGTCCATCCCTTTATGACCACCATGTACCCATTCTCTGATGGCTACTTCCAGCAGGATAATGCACCATGTCACAAAGCTTGAATCATTTCAAATTGGTTTCTTGAACATGACAATGAGTTCACTGTACTAAAATGGCCCCACAGTCACCAGATCTCAACCCAACAGAGCATCTTTGGGATGTGGTGGAATGGGAGCCGTGCCCTGGATGTGCATCCCACAAATCTCCATCAACTGCAAGATGCTATCCTATCAATATGGGCCAACATTTCTAAAGAATGCTTTCAGCACCTTGTTGAATCAATGCCATGTAGAATTAAGGCAGTTCTGAAGGCGAAAGGGGGTCAAACACAGTATTAGTATGGTGTTCCTAATAATCCTTTAGGAAAATCCTTTTTTATATTATTATTATTATTATTATATATACACACATATAAAAAAAGTCTACAGTCTATACACAGTATTTAGTTCAATTACATCAAAAGAAACTGTAAGTTACAGAAGAAATAATCCCTTACTTTACTTTTTCAAGGAAAAGTAATTAAATTACAGTAACTAATTACTTAGTAATTAGTTACACCCAACACCCAAAAGTATCAAATATGATACAAAAGGCTTTTGAGGAACATTTATTTGTAGATCTCTCAATCAATCATCGACATTACACATGCACAATGAACACAACTTTGATCATAAGCATTTAAATATCATCTTAAGACATATTATTTGGGGATATAGAGTGATATTCTTACGCATTTACGCAAGTAGTCTGCTATCTGTTATAAAAATCACATTGGTTATCAGAATTCCATCTACTTTTGGCTACTTTTCACTGCACCAAACTGCATATGTTTGCTCCGTTTGGGCCTCTGAAGAAAATGTAGGTCTTTTTCCTCCTCGAGTGTGTGCACCCAATTCTAACTATATCATACTATGAACCATAAAAAAAACAAAACATGATGTATCAAACATAATATTTTTATAAGTGAATCAAGCTGTGTCTACAACTTTTGTAATCCACAAGAGAAAGTTAGCCATGCAGGTTTGTGCCAAGATGAGAGTGAGTAAATGATGATATAATATTAATTCTGCCTGAACTATTCCTTTAATCCAATAATGACACATAAACCACCTGTTGTTATTGAGATTATGAAGACAGATTTCAAATAGTTTTCTGCCATAACCCCACACACACACACACACACACACACACACACACACACACACACACACACACACAATACATCTACCAAAAATAATACACAAGCGTTAAATGCCAAACTTAAAACGAATTTATTCATAAACAAACTGCAAAGCAACACCGGCCTTTCCCATTGGGTTCTCCAAGGGTTCTGAAACTTCAGTAAGCAACAGTCTGCCCTCACCAACACTCATTTTAAGATGCTTCAAGAAGACACATTAACTTCTGTAAGCACAAGGGCACCATTGTGTGAGAAGTGTAGTCTCACTATTGTTGCATGGCCTTAGTCCAGGTGAGTGAAAACTACATAGTGCTGGCGCATGCGCGCTGAATGATCAGGAAGGACGCTAAAGCGTTTATATTCGCTAACGTTTTTTCACTTAATGAAAATACAGTACAGTGATCCCAAATCCTGCACAATGACCAGTGCTTGCCTCATAAAAACCACCACTGCCCAGTATATGCTCGTGTACACAATACAGAAACATGACAAAATCTGAAAGCTGTCCAACGGCTCCCGAGTTTTACTCGCCACTTCGCATTGTTGATTTAAACCTGATCGTTAAAACTAATTATCCCCGGTAAACGTCTCTTACCTTATCCGATCCGGGAACGCGTGAGGGGGAAACTTCCCTAAATTCCCCTAAGGAGACATGTGTAGTCCGTAAAAACGTTTCAGAAATCCTGTGGATATTGTCGCCCCAGCGCCGTTCGCCAACGAGGAATTCTTCTTGGCTCCCACATTCGTTATTCCTCTTCCTCCCAGCCAACCGAAACCACGACGCCCGGCTGCTACTCGCGCACACACACATGACACTGCGCATGCGCGGGGGGTGCATTCACAAGTGTCTGTAGTAATGTATGAAAGAGAGCGAATTCCGCAATGTAACGTTAACTGCGATCTGTTGTAGCACATAGTTTGTCACAACATTACAAACAGTAAACATGAATGCATTGTCTAAATACAAATAAAATAAAACATATCGCATTCATAACAACGACACAGTCGTTCTTCTTTTTGATTTTATTCCAAATAAAAGGACTAAATGAGTGAAATTGGGGTTTAAACTCCTCCTCTTTGCATTATGAGTCCCTAAAACAAAGACAAATCAATAATTCTCCATTTCCATATCATGTTCATGTCAGGGGCCACTGGCGTTAAAACAGTTAATACTACACATAGTGACTGAATGGGAAAACCAACACTTTAACGATTGCTGTAATGGCAACGTAATTGTCTAGCCTATATGTGCAGCTGACACTTTGATTGTGTTGTACTGTACAGCACGATGAGGATTTCCACTTGGAAATGAATGTGCTTTGATGCGATTGGATGACGTCAGACTGCAGTGTCATATCTTTTCGGGTCACATTTCAAAGCATTTTTGCAAACAGCACACGTGCGACTCGTGCATCAAAGCCAATTGTCGGTTTGTAAAGACTATCCTTTTTTGAAAGGCTCCATAGTATGACACAAATTTAGATACCACGTCTATCTATACAGTACGTTAAACTTAGCCGGCAGAGGAGTGCAATTTTTCTAGTAGTGTATAGCACACCCTTGTGGTCACTTTTGTTATAATAGCTCCTTCAATATTATCAAACGTTCACTCTTGTGTATAATCTTTTTCAACCCAGATAAATGGCTTGACAGACATGGTGCTAAATTACTTAGTCATTACTTCTTGTGCTATATGTTAATTTTATGTGTAATAGTTCAATATATGAATTGGTTATCACAAAATAAAATGCCCTCTAATGCTTTGAAAAATACACGCACCTAAAGGATTATTAGGAAACACCTGTTCAATTTCTCATTAATGCAATTATCTAATCAACCAATCACATGGCAGTTGCTTCAATGCATTTAGGGGTGTGGTCCTGGTCAAGACAATCTCCTGAACTCCAAACTGAATGTCAGAATGGGAAACAAAGGTGATTTAAGCAATTTTGAGCGTGGCATGGTTGTTGGTGCCAGACGGGCCGGTCTGAGTATTTCACAATCTGCTCAGTTACTGGGATTTTCACGCACAACCATTTCTAGGGTTTACAAAGAATGGTGTGAAAAGGGAAAAACATCCAGTATGCGGCAGTCCTGTGGGTGAAAATGCCTTGTTGATGCTAGAGGTCAGAGGAGAATGGGCCGACTGATTCAAGCTGATAGAAGAGCAACTTTGACTGAAATAACCACTCGTTACAACCGAGGTATGCAGCAAAGCATTTGTGAAGCCACAACACGCACAACCTTGAGGCGGATGGGCTACAACAGCAGAAGACCCCACCGGGTACCACTCATCTCCACTACAAATAGGAAAAAGAGGCTACAATTTGCACGAGCTCACCAAAATTGGACAGTTGAAGACTGGAAAAATGTTGCCTGGTCTGATGAGCCTCAATTTCTGTTGAGACATTCAGATGGTAGAGTCAGAATTTGGCGTAAACAGAATGAGAACATGGATCCATCATGCCTTGTTACCACTGTGCAGGCTGGTGGTGGTGGTGTAATGGTGTGGGGGATGTTTTCTTGGCACACTTTAGGCCCCTTAGTGCAAATTGGGCATCGTTTAAATGCCACGGCCTATCTGAGCATGTCCATCCCTTCATGATCACCATGTACCCATTCTCTGATGGCTACTTCCAGCAGGATAATGCACCATGTCACAAAGCTTGAATCATTTCAAATTGGTTTCTTGAACATGACAATGAGTTCACTGTACTAAAATGGCCCCCACAGTCACCAGATCTCAACCCAATAGAGCATCTTTGGGATGTGGTGGAACGGGAGCTTCATGCCCTGGATGTGCATCCCACAAATCTCCATCAACTGCAAGATGCTATCCTATCAATATGGGCCAACATTTCTAAAGAATGCTTTCAGCACCTTGTTGAATCAATGCCACGTAGAATTAAGGCAGTTCTGAAGGCGAAAGGGGGTCAAACACAGTATTAGTATGGTGTTCCTAATAATCCTTTAGGTGAGTGTAGATTGCATCTGTGGAGTCTGACACAGAATAGTGAATTATTTAAAATCATTTCAAATGGAGAGTCACATTTAAATGTGCCGGGCAGCTTAAAAATTCACCAAAGTTATGTTTAAATTTCCATAAGCAAAAACATTTAAAGGAGCTCAGTGGATTTGCATGTCCATGAAAAAAAAACACATGTGGAATGCCATTATTCTTCAACCGGCTTTAAATGTCTTTATATTAATTTGATTACAAACATATAAATATTGTCCTCAGGCTAATGAGGTTCTTAATTGAATTGATTACATATGTTCAAATTTAAATAGGAAAATGGCTAGTTTATTACACTGTTGCAATGGTTAATGTCTATATTAAGCATTTGCTTTAAAATCACTGTCTGGCTTCATGCAGTCATGTATGAGTTTTCCATCCTCTGAATTTATGACATTTGTCCTATTCATCTGCCATTACCCCTATAATGCCTCTTTGCTCCAGATAGTGTAACCTGTTATATAGAGACCAAAGCATGATGGAGAAAAGAACAGGTAAGTGACATTAAACACAATCATTCTGCAATACTTCTGTTCTCTATTCTGACAACTCAACCAACCGAAGTTAGTATACTTGGCAGACTGAAAGTGTACTAGAGAACAGGACTTTATGGCTTGACTACAAAAAGCCAGAAAGAAAAACTGCCATTGATGTGATCCAGAATCTCAGCAGGGGGCAGTATGACATAATGGAGAAAAACTGTTCTCCTTTTAGTACATGTTGTTCAGGTCAGCTATTTAACTGAACTGCATTTCTATCTATGCCTATTCTCTCCCCTTACACTAACCCTACCCCTAAACTTTCTGCATGTTTTAATTTTCAAAAAAACAAAAAAACAATTCTGTATTATTTATAGGCTTGTTTACTAGGAGTCAGTGTGCATTCAGTTTGAAGTCCCCACCGGGATAGAAAAATATGATCACACACACACACACACACACACACACACACACACACACACACACACACACACACACACACACACACACACACACACACACACACACTAAACCTAAACCTACCCATCACACAAAACCTTCTGCTTTTTTACATTAAATAAATAAATAAATTCTGTATGATTTATAAGCTTGTTTCCTCATGGGGACCTCAAGTTAAGTCCCCACGGTGACATGAGTCCCCATGAGTCAGTGTGCATTCATGCATTCAGGTTGAAGTCCCCACCACCGGTACAGAAAAACATGAACACACACACACACGCACGAACACACATTTTATCTATATAAATATATATATAAATGTATATATATATATATATATATATATATATATATATATATATATATATATATATATATATATATATAATGTATATCATATGCAATATTATATTATATTTATTATATTATAGCTGGTCCTAGTAGGTCACGTTCACTTTGCATACATTATAAACTCCATTTCCCAGAATGCCCCACTGTCCTCCACCCCCAGTCCAGCCGGTGTATTTGGATACAAAGTCAGCCTCAGGAGCTGACAGCCCGGTCCATGGAATAGATCGTCAGTCTCACAGATAAAGGAAACGATTCGATTGAGACTGGACGACAGGCCGCCTATCCGACCCAGCTTTTGAGAAAGATTACAAGAGCATCCTTCAGTGGAATTCGATGATGTGCACAACAAATGGGAATATTTCAGCATTATGATACGCCCATGCGACGAGCCGTGTGGATGTTGTGATGTACAGTGAGCAACCACAAACATAGGCTACAGCTGATTTTCATAAAACCGGTTCTTGGGCTGGAAGGACGCATGGATACTTTCTCACTGATCTCTGGATTACAAGAAACACTGTTGCAGAATCTAGAAAAGGAACTAGGTGGCTATTATTATTATTATTATCAATGCTATTATTATTTTTATTATAAAGATGGTGGACGCATTTCGTGCTGGCTTTTATTTGGGCGACATAAACACATCATTAAGAATTTCGTCGCCTAATCGCTACGACCTGAATAAAAGTCACCTTTATGCAAGCTTTATGCATCACTCTCATTCTTCATAGAATGCTCTCAATATCGCTGCATTTTAATAATCCAATACCAAGCCGAAGTTCCGCTTAAGCTTGTCATACATTTCTATTAATATACGCATCTGACTCCAGCTTTATGGATCAACTGCTCGATGACAATTATGACAATCATGGAAAACGAGCACTTGCACATAGACATAACACAAACTGGCATTAGCTTATGATTATAAATTGCAAACAGTAGACGTGTTGCCGCTATAGTTATTGATGGAATATTAATAAGCCGAATATATGCCTTTCCGAATATGCAAAACGCTATATGGGTAGAATATATTATGCATGTCGACTAAAGCTATAATGACAACCACGGCTCTGCCATCTCTCTGTTGTGATTCTCATCTTAAAATGGACGCGCGCTTTCCTTGACGGATATTTCGAGATCTCATAGAGCTCGCGATGTACCGGATTTGCACGAGACACGGGAAACGTGAATATTACGAATGTGCAAATAAGCGTGGATGTTCTGAGATCGCGAGCTGGCGCATCCCCGTGAGCCTATCAGAGCTGAATGTCCGAAGATGCCTTAAGCCTGTGCGTGCATGTGTTTAAGGCGATGCATATTCATTGCACATCCATTGCAACATCGATGCACATTTACAGATATGGGAGTTTTACATGGATCGGATTTGCATAGATTAGATGTTAAGGCAACAATCCAGTAGATTTTAACCCCTACTAAATCATGATGTGTGATGTAGGGCAAATTACCATCTAGTTCCTGTTTCATCCTAGCTAGTTAAGGATTCTGCTGTTGGAAGGAGAAATCAATGATTCTTCTAATGGAAAAGCCCAATGCTGTCTTATCAAGCTACCAAACAGAAAACATTCTCACATCTTGATGGACTGGATATGCTTAGCTAATCTCATAGACTTTGGATCTAATGTAGGAAACACTTGCAAAACTCTTATTCAGACTCCTTGTCCTAGTTATATTAGAGCTGTAAGCACACATTGACTGACTGTAATGGCTCTATAAATGTTAAAACACACGCAAAGTGTGCTGTGGACAATCCAAGCAACCGGCGAGGACAGTGAAGGGGAACCTCAGCAAAAGCTTTACTCTGTGATCTCTTCCCTCATGAACAAGGCCTGCACTCAGTAGATGGGCTCTGCATGGATATTGTGCGCAAGTTGACAGAGGGCCTCCTCCAGCTTTTGAGACCTCATCGCTGACCTGTGAACTCAGTAATGGACCCATATACAAGACTGAGTGGAGTAGGAGCTGGAGGTAATGGCAGTGCTGCCCCACTACCTTGCACCAACATTGGAGGTTCCTGTGGACCACCAGTTCCCCCAGCAAATACAAATTCAACACACAACAGCAGCAGCCAGAACTCCTCTACTCTTCCCGTCTCAGTGGGATCCCCAGATTCTCATCTTCCCCATCATCATGAAGGCATTAACACTTACTGGACAGCTGTCTTCGATTATGAGGCCACAGCAGATGAGGAGCTGACCTTGCGTCGAGGCGACCTACTGGAGGTGCTCTCCAAGGACTCCAAAGTGTCTGGAGATGAGGGCTGGTGGACTGGAAAGATCCAAGGCAAGGTGGGCATATTTCCTAGTAATTATGTGACCCGACGGGATGCCAGCTATCCAGCATTGCCTCCGGGAGGTCTGGTCGGTGGGGAGTCACCACTGGAGATTGATTTCTCAGAGCTGTGCTTGGAGGAAGTGATCGGCGCCGGTGGGTTTGGAAAGGTGTATAGGGGTGTATGGCGAGGTGAGGAAGTGGCTGTTAAAGCGGCTCGTCAGGACCCAGATGAGGACATCAGTGCCACGGCAGAGAACGTGAGGCAGGAGGCCAGACTCTTCTGGATGCTCCGACACCGCAACATCATCTCTCTCCGAGGTGTTTGCCTGCGGGAGCCAAACCTTTGCCTGGTTATGGAATATGCCCGTGGCGGAGCACTTAACCGGGCACTAGCTGGGAAAAAGGTGCCTCCTCGAGTACTGGTGAATTGGGCAGTGCAGATTGCCACTGGAATGGACTACTTGCACAACCAGACTTTTGTGCCAATCATCCATCGAGACCTCAAATCCAGCAACAGTGAGTCACGTTTATTTATTGTTCACTCACAGTCAAAATAAATGTGCTAAATCAGGGTTCCTCAAACTCTGTCCCGGAGGGACAAACTCTGTCTCTGTCCTCTAGTGATCCTGAAGACCTCGATTAGCTTGCTCAGGTGTGTTTGATCAGGGTTGGAGCTAAACTCTGCAGGGCAGTGGCCCTCCAGGACCGAGTTTGAGGAACCCTGTGCTAACCCAGCAAACGTTGGTCCGACGGCAACGCCGTGTCCCTGGCCAAAAATAGTTGCGGTAGGATGGCATAAATCTGTAAAAATATGTAACAGAACATTTCCTAAAAATGCATTCCGTTCAACTTTCATTTTGGAACTATTTTTCAACCATGATGGGACGTGTTAAACGTTAAACGTCCAAATGTTTCCAAATGGTACCCTTAAAGCTTCAACGTTGTACCTTATCTACCGCTAAAAGTTCCATATTACCTTGGCAATAGCAATATGTACTTACGTTATGAATCTTTTAGGGGCGATCAAGGTACACAGATGTGATAAGCTGCTATACCCAACACACATTCATATGCAACAACATATTGACAAGGGGTAAATGCCTTTGGGACACGTATGTCAGATCCAGTCCCCACAACAGATTCCATCAAATGTATAATTCTATATCCTGAAATTTGCACAGAAATCTGTGACTGTTATGAAAGGACAAAAGGAATAGATGTTGTGTGTGGACTTTGTTGTTTTTTTGCAAATAGCCTCTTGTCATTGCATTGCTTTCTCTTCTTAAGGAGGGCTGCTCTGCTCTGGAAAACGCTGGGCTATTTTTGGTCCTTTGTGCTATTTGCTGCTAAGCACAGTTGGAGTTGTTGTGGGCAGAAAGAAGAGAGTGGCTGAATGGATGAGTATGGATGCATTTTGGAAAATGAACACTGCACACTAGATACTAAGGGTTTTGGTTTTGCAGTAGCAGAGCTTGACAGACACTCAAGAGAAGATTTAGCAAAGTCTGCTAATCCCTGTCCTTGTCAAATCCACAAAAATAGTCATCCCAGTGCTGCTCCCTCTCCCAGCAATGGGATGCTTGTTTACCGTGCCCCTGTAGACACAGGAGGGGTGAAAGCATTAGCTGTCAGAGTTTAGAGTTTCACTGCTTCTTATTATCCAGGGGCTCTGAGCTCAGGTATCCTCTTCAAACTGTAGGTGTACTTGGAGATTGGCACAGCTGCCGTGGCAACAGAGGTGGATTCCAAGCCCTCCAGCCTCTTCCCAGCTCCCCATTTATTGCACCCTAGACATCCCCCTCCCCCCAGTACAGTCCCTGCTCAACAACACAGTACAGTGGGATTGTGTGGATGGTATAGTGTCCCCTTTAATGCACCAACAATGGCATTCCTTTACTAGGTGTTGGTGTTTGTCACAAAATTGATCTAGTACCCCTCATAATTGGTGTGTAAGTCAATGGGCTTTGTAAATATATCATATTATAACAATGATACGAGGAGTCAGGGACAAAGATTTTTATATTAGCATACCAAAATGACTGTAATAGCTGCCTTTCCCTCATGTTGCCTTGAGGGCTAATTTGAACATACTTGGTTCACTGGTTGTCAGTGCCTCTGAATAACTAGGATAATCTGATTACTGTGACCTCTTTTAAAGTGATGTCACTCTGTGTGTGAGTTGATAGGCTGGAGTCATTGGTCAGTTTGTGTGGTTAACTGAGCTCACGCTGGACTTAAGTTACCGTTATTAAAGAATGGCCCACACTCTGGGAAAACAAAAGAGAAATGGGGATCAATTGGAAGGGTGACTCAGCTGAGAGTAACGCTAAACCCCTGATCACCTTCCCCTGACACACTCCTCAGGCAGGTCGTTTCTGGAACACAGGAATGGCTAATACACATTGTCTAGTGCAATCAAACAGTCGAGGCACACATCTGCTCACTCTTAATGAAGCCAAATTATATCCCTACATTCAACTTCAATATTATGTTAAAAAAATAAAGACATACTGATATTAAAGGCTGTGATAGACGGGTATATTAGTCAGACACATTAGTCAGGCACAATTAATAATTTTGAGATTATCAGCATCAGCCAGTAGCTGGTCATTCCACCAAGTGTCAATTTAAAATCTGCTGACTTTGTCATCATTAAATTGCATTTCATAAATTGTTATTATTATCTGAAACAAATTAATAATTTTTTCAGCAAAATGGGTTACACTTTATTTTAAAGTGTCATCGATACAGTGTAATTATATATTTAAGTACTGAGTAATATTTAGTAACTACATGTATTTACTATAGGATTAGGGTTTGGTTTCAGGGTTAGTTGTGTGTAATTATGCATCATTTACTGTTATTACAATGGTAAGTACATGTAACGTAACAAGGACACTGTAATCTTTTATCTTTATTTTTAGGTGATGTAGTTACATTGTACTTAAGTATGGAGTAATATTAATTAACTGCACATACTTACTATAGTGTTACGGTTAGGGTTTGGTTTAGGGTTATTTGCTTGTAATTATGCATAATTTACTGTTATTACAATAGTAAGTACAGTAGTAACGTGTAACTATTTTTGTTACCCAAAGATGCATTAAATAGATCAAAAGTGGCATTAAAGGCTTTTACACTCTAAAAATGCTGGGTTAAAAACAACCCAAGTTGGGTTGAAAATGGACAAACCCAGCAATTGGCTTGTTTTAACCCAGCGAATGGGTTGTTTTAAGCAAACATTTAACCCAACCGCTGGGTTAAAACAACCTAATTGCTGGGTTTGTCCATTTTCAACCCAACTTGGGTTGTTTTTAACCCAGCATTTTTTAGAGTGTACATTGTTACAAAAAAAATCTAATGTATGCTGTTCTTTCGAACTTTCCGTTGAAATATTCTTATGAAATTGTATACGGTTTCTACAAAAATATGAAGCAGCACAGCGGTTTTCAGCATTGATAATAATAATAATAATAATAAATGTTTCTTGAGCACCAAACCAGCATTTTAGAATGATTCTGATCCTGATTCAGCTTTGCCACCACAGGAATAAATTACATTTTACACTATATTAAAACAGAAAACATTTATTATGTATAATTTTTAATGTATTTTGGAAAGATACCACCCTGCCCTCTAGATATCAATATCATTATTGGGCATTAATAACCCATATAGATTGACTACTAGTTACAGATTACTAGTAACTACTAGTTAAGTTTACTAGTTTTCCATACTTCTTCAATGACAGGACATGTTTACATTCTCAACCATGGACATTAATGTCCAGTCCTGCATTTTTATGGCCTTAACACATCCCTTAATGTCTTATGTACGTGTGCACACCTAAAATGTATATACAGACTACTAGGGTTGTGGTTGTTTTGGACTTCTGATTATCTGTTTTGAAATATTCACCTCAGTGAGGCTGGGCCTTTTTTGTACTCGATTTGGCCATGTGATGTCCATACCATCTTACTTGCTTGTAAAGGAAGACTTGTCAGATAATGTTTTACTAGCAGTTGTAGAGAAAATGAATCAGGGAGAATGGTCAGAGAATGGCTGACAACACAGCAACACAGCAACAATGACCCCTTTATCGCACGCCCAAGACAGAGATGGCTCGACAATGACAGGAGTCACTCGCCTGGCTAGGGAAGGGGAGGGTGGATATGAGAAAATGAGCGTCTGGACCTTGCACGAGAGTTCAGATGGACACAGGGGACAGGAGGAAAAGACTAAGGGATGTGTATGAATATATGTGTGGCTACATGTTTGTATGTCCTGGAAAAGCCCCAGGGTCTGAACTCACACAGGGGAGGGAGGGTCAGTGCTGGGTTATAAGCACCGGGGTCAGCGGGGTACAGGGTAGAGCGACTCATTTGTCACAAATGACAGATGAATCGCTGTAGTTATATGTCTTTCTGATTTTCCTGTTGCTCAATTTGTAGTGCATGGAACAAGGTCATGGGTTCAATTCCTATAGAACATAAAAAATATAAAATGTGATGTCTCTTAGGAACATCTGCCAAATGCATAGCCTAAATGCACTTGCACATGACATCACAAACTATGTACCTGTCTAACTGTGACTAAAATGTGTCATATTGGTATTTTAGCGTGTTGGGGAATGTTACTTTTAAATGTAATGCGTTACAATATTGCGTTACTTTCTAAAAAAGTAACTAATTGTGCTACTTAGTTACTTTTATGGAAAGTAATCTGTTGCGTTACTTTTTCTCACCTGAGTTTGGATTGCTTGTTTGTTTTTTAACAAAAAACAAATGAAATGGCCCTCTCACACCAAAACTGAAATGAATAATCCTCAGACTGAAGGAAATGCAAATTCACGCCTGTACAGTAGAGGGCGCAGCTCAAACAAACCTTTCAACTTTTACTGTTTTTACTGCCTCTCTCACACAGACTTGGTATTCAGAAGTTTTGCTTTTGAGGCTAAAAAAAAAAAAAAAAAAAAACGTACAAAAGAGGCCTGACAGTTTCACAACGCCATTCTCCTGCCTTTATGAAAACACCCTGCATTCTGCAAAGTGTCACCCACAAGTTTTGGTGTTCCAGTAGTAAGTAATCGGATACACATTCCTTTCCCACCGATTAGAATGAGTCAGTAAAAGGGATGGTGGTAAAAGTGGGGCCATAGACTTCTTGCATTGTTTGCACTCTGGTTAGTGACCATGAGTCATTTTTCCAGCCCTTTATGTGTTAAATGTTATGCAGCAATACCATTTTTAGAGGCTTCAGGGCCAAATTTACTAACAGCTTGCGCCAGCACAAACCCTCTTTTGGCATAAAAAAACTAATTATATTATATTAAATATTAAAAAACAGGATTGACTAAAGACACGCATTGAAAAATGAGTGCTGAAAAGGCGTGGACAGGGTTATTTTTGCAGATTATTGCATATGCATTTGTAAGAGTTTACCTTTCAGACGCAACATTTATGGGAGGAGAGTATTTAAATTAATCATACAAGGTTTACTGTACAAAAAAAGCATGTTGTCTTCAACCAGACGCTAATTTGCATTGCTCTTGGTACAAACCCGATTCCAAAAAAGTTGGGACACTGTACAAATTGTGAATAAAAACAGAATGCAATGATGTGGAAGTTTCAAATTTCAATATTTTATTCAGAATACAACATAGATGACATATCAAATGTTTAAACTGAGAAAATGTATAATTTTAAGGGAAAAATAAGTTGATTTTAAATTTCATGGCATCAACACATCTCAAAAAAGTTGGGACAAGGCCATGTTTCCCACTGTGTGGCATCCCCTCTTCTTTTTCTAACAGTCTGCAAACGTCTGGGGACTGAGGAGACAAGCTGCTCAAGTTTAGGAATAGGAATGTTGTCCCATTCTTGTCTAATACAGGCTTCTAGTTGCTCAACTGTCTTAGGTCTTCTTTGTGGCATCTTCCTCTTTATGATGCTCCAAATGTTTTCTATGGTGAAAGATCTGGACTGCAGGCTGGCCATTTCAGTCCCCGGATCCTTCTTCTACACAGCCATGATGTTGTAATTGATGCAGTATGTGGTCTGGCATTGTCCTGTTGGAAAATGCAAGGTCTTCCCTGAAAGAGGCGACGTCTGGATGGGAGCATATGTTGTTCTAGAACTTGGATATACCTTTCAGCATTGATGGTGCCTTTCCAGATGTGTAAGCTGCCCATGCCACACGCACTCATGAACCCCATCCCATCAGAGATGCAGGCTTCTGAACTGAGCGCTGAGAACAACTTGGGTTGTCCTTGTCCTCGTCCTCTTTAGTCCGGATGACATGGCGTCCCAGTTTTCCAAAAAGAACTTCAAATTTTGATTGGTCTGATCACAGAACAGTTTTCCACTTTGCCACAGTCCATTTTAAATGAGCCTTGGCCCAGAGAAAACGCCTGCGCTTCTGGATCATGTTTAGATATGGCTTCTTTTTTGACCTATAGAGTTTTATCCAGCAATGGCGAATGGCACGGTGGATTGTGTTTTCTGGAAGTATTCCTGAGCCCATGTTGTGATTTCCATTACAGTAGCATTCCTGTATGTGATGCAGTGCCGTCTAAGGGCCGAAGATCACGGGCATCCAGTATGGTTTTCCGGCCTTGACCCTTACGCACAGAGATTGTTCCAGATTCTCTGAATCTTTGGATGATATTATGCACTGTAGATGATGATAACTTCAAACTCTTTGCAGTTTTTCTCTGAGAAACTCCTTTAACTTTTCCGGCCTCTTATTGCTACCTGTCCCAACTTTTTTGGAATGTGTAGCTCTCATGAAATCCAAAATGAGCCAATATTTGGCATGACATTTCAAAATGTCTCACTTTCAACATTTGATATGTTATCTATATTCTATTGTGAATAAAATATAAGTTTATGAGATTTGTAAATTATTGCATTCCTTTTTTATTCACAGTTTGTACAGTGTCCCAACTTTTTTGGAATCGGGTTTGTAGATTGTGTTGGTCATTATTGAAATAATCCAGCTACTGTCATCAGTAAATCACGTGCAGTAAAACTTTCCACTCCCATCTGCGCTTTTATGGGATATTGCGCTCTCGCACTGTTTAGTAAATCTGGCCCTTAGTTTGAGAAGTGATACCTGTATTTATAGTAAAGCCATAATTTTTAACTACAGTACAGTGGGATGGATGATTTAGGGTGCTGCTGATATGAACGCAACCGTACTAAATCACAGAAGTAAACCGTTATTAATGATGTATGAGTTGATAAAAATGTGTGTTTCTTTCCTGGCGAGCGTGACTGACGTACTGCAAGCAGAGAGCTGTAAATCTAACTTCTGCTTGTCTTCAGCGTTCTTCAGCATTTACAGTAAATTCACGGCAGATAGACGCAAGTGCCATTACGTACTGAAGCTTTGGAAACAAAACCAACGGTTCAAAAATATAAAAGTAGGGTAAGCAACGTTATGCATTTTGCTGCCTTCTGCTGCACCATCGCTACCAAGCAACCGGGTAAACAGCTGCTGCTTTGATGATGTAAACGCACCCCGGTTCGGACCCAAATAATATAATCTGTCACAGTCCAGCCGGGGCAGGGGGAAGCAAATCGAACTCAGGGTAAGACCAGGCAATCGACCCAATTGTGAAAGCACCCTTAAATATAGTGTGTTGCCTTTTAAAATTATTTTATATATATATATTATCAAGTGCATAAGAGCTTGTTATTTTTTCTGCCCTTGGGTTATCAGGCTGTAAACAAAAGAGAAGCTTTAAGGGCTTCCCTTAAATTGTGCAACACTACTACTACAATTTTTATCAGTAAAAATCTGCAATTCTATTTTCCCCAAATTGAGTGGCTCTGTGTAGAGGATTACTCTTCTATTCTGTTACAGTAACTATTCTTTTATTATTTGCATTATCTTTCACATACAGTTTTGATTGCACTCCCTGTCATATAGTGGATGAGCAAGTAGACATCGATCAATTGTGTGCTTTTTTCCTATGTGTCCTCACTTTCAAGTAGGGTTGGGAAGTCTGTAAATCATTTTTTCTTTTTTATTGAAACATCCAATGAAGCAATTCAGTCCAATTAATTGAATTTCCCTGCATTACCTGAGGAGTGAATGTATTGAGCACACTTTCCTCCTCGTCTCTGTCTCTGCAAGCACTCACTGCACTCTGGCTCAAAAGCAACTCTATGCAGGCGTGAATATTGGTAATGAATTTATGTCATACATGTCTTTAATCGTGAAATATGTCCAATCTGCTGTTCAGCTGCTGGTGTTTCTGCTTGCAACAAACATTGCACTTACACTGCATGGTGTCAATGAATCCATATTAAAGTTTAAAATCTAAATCCATGTTATTGATCTCATGGTGAACAATTCATCCATGCATGTTTCATTTTTTTTTTTTAAATATGCGTTGTTTTTGATCTGATAATTAATCAAAATGGCAGACTTCTCTATGGTGATTTACTCTTTAATATGTGACCCTGGACTACAAAACCAGTTATAAAGGTCTTTTTTTAAATTTGTACATTATCTGAAAGCTGAATAAATAAGATTTCCATTGATGTATGGTTTGTTAGGATAGGACTTGGCCGAGATACGACTATTTGAAAATCTGGAATCTGAGGGTGCAAAAAAAAAAATCTAAATATTGAGAAAATCACCTTTAAAATTGTCCAAATGAAGTCCTTAGCAATGCATATTACTACTAATAATACATTTGTTATATATATTTACGGTAGGACATTTAATAAATATCTTCATGGAACGTTATCTTTACATAATACCCTAATGATTTTTGGCATAAAAGAAAAATCAATCATTTTGACCCATACAATGTATTGTTGGCTATTGCCACAGATATACCTGTGAGACTTATGAGACTTATAGGTTTTAATGAAAGCAAGCTCCAGCACTGACTGTGATACTCTTTGGCTCATATTTGAAACATTTTGGTGGGAATTGGGCATCTGTAGTGCAGGTGTGTTTAGAAGCTGTGTATTGGTCATCTTTTGTCTAGGCATGTGTAAGTGAGAGTGAGCATTTAGTGTAGGTCAGTGTCTTTCTTGGTTTAAACTTTGACACAGTTTAAATGCAAGCCAGATAGCAAATACACACAGTGTCTGCCACAGAAAAATCAATAAAGAGACAATAAAAGGGTGGTCTTGGTTAATGACCTGAAGACTGTAGCCCTCATATGACAGAGTAAAACTGTTCTAGTTAATACATAACCAGACACATTTTTTGCAGGCATGAGAATTTCTTAGATGTTTTCTATTTAAAGAATTAGAGTCCAAGGTTTGGCTCAGATCTCACGTGACACAAAGACAACAAACTGCTTATCCACACCCAAACTGAGCATACATTATAATGCATCACACACACAGACATTTACTCTTGACTGCAGCATCACCGAGTCTATGATCAAAGCAAGACCTGCCCACACAGCTAAGATACACACATTTACACTTACAGAAGTGTCTACAGGTGTTCTGACACAGACAGTACCACACATCCATGCCCACCAAGTGACACAGAGCATGTTGTGGATATCGTGGAAAAGACACTGAGTGCATAGTGTTGTAGTCCACATACCCATGCAATGCACACTGAACAATACATGCAAATGTGACAACACAGGCAGCCTCTATACTGTACACAGAACGCACTGGCATGGCCGAGTGCCTCTGATCTTGAGCACAATGCCCATGGGTGGCCTGCTCTTCTGCCATCTTACAGGGTCATAGAAGTCAGAGTAGTATTGTTGGATCACTGAAAGAAGGCAGATGGGAGCCGGGGGAGCAAGGCAGAGCCTCCCTAGACTAGAACAGGTTGTATTAGAGTGTCCTGTAAACAGATCATTACACAGCACAGCAGCCGTGTTTTCATTAACGAGTACCTTGAGGTCAGATGGTTTATTATCTCAGAGAATGTAAGTTGAATTCATCTTAAATTGTAGCTTGGGTGAATTAAAGAGGCTTTTAACTTGGCTGCCTATGCAGTAGAAAGGTACTTAACTAGAGCTTTTATCTTCCTTTTGCCAAATAGGTAGGAAAACTTCAACACCCATAATGCACTGGGGCATGTTGCCGTCGAAGGCCACTCCCATCAGTCTGCTATGGATACGTTTACCAGAGTCAAATACCGCCTTGCTTTAGTAGGAAATACTTCTTAGCAAACTTTCAGTCATAATGGTGTCGACTTATATTGTTCCCGAGTGCAAGAATTCAAAGGGTGAACGTTTAGCGGGAGTGTTACTGTCAGTTTCCAGTGAAGGATTCAGAACGGTGTAGGCAGTGGATAAAGGCTGCAAAGAATCGTAAATATGAAGAGAATGCTGTGAAGGAAAATCAGAAATGTCATACTACAGCATTTCAAACGGATGAATAGCGTTTAAGACCAAATGGAGGGGGAAAAAAACTAAAAGTCAGTTCTTGCCAAACCAGTACAGGTACAGATACAGGTAAGAAATCTGTTGCCATAATGTTCCATTTTTACCATAATGCTGTTTAAAAAGTAGACAAAGTACGATACTATTTTCAGTAATAAATCTACCCTTACTGTTCTGTTAATAACCCTCTGTCAATCCGACAAAAATTAGGAAGTATAATCTGTAGTTTTTATGAAAGTCCTGGAGCTGTCAAACTTTTGTTTACATTTCTCTGTCCAGGTAACAGAGAATAAGTAAGCATTGTTCATTTACATATACTACCGACATTGTAACAGTACCAAGCGAAATGAAAATCGACGAAATTACACTTTAAGATATTTGGTAAATAAAAAAAAATTTCAGCTTAATGATAAGAAAAATTTCATCTCAAATGTGGCAAGGTGTGAAAATGAGGGTACTTATAACCACAAATGAGGGTCCTTATAACCAGCTTCTGGTGGGAACTAATGCTGCTAGCCACCCCCTGGGCCCCTGTTCAGATGGGGAAAGTGTTTGTGAAAACAGACTTTCACTGCACCCAAATCACATACTGTATAGTGGGTACTATTTTCGATTTGAAATGTACTTTATAGATTATGAATATGGGCATTTTAAATTAATGTTGTTAATCTCGCAGGATCTATCAGTGTCAGTTACGTTACTTCACTTTCATGCTGTAAAGTTGCTTTGACTGTCGGGTAGAAGTCTGCTGTGGAGCTAGCAGGATTGCGGGCTCGGCAAAAGTGCGCATTGAGGGTGCATATCGACCACAAAGGGGACGCTAACAAACACCTCGTTCTCGTTGTTACTGTGTAAAAACCTGTTATGCACATTATACTCTTTATACATTTGTTAACCACATATTTATAAGTCGACAGTTTACTCACTGCACAGTCTACTCCACTTATTTTATTCCACTTCTTTATTCTTATTTTTTTTTACTTTTTTCTACTTGACTCGATTATTTATAATTCTACAGATATATATATCTGAATAAAAAAAAAGTACTATATATATATATATATATATATATATATATATATATATATATATATATATATATATATATATATATATTTATTACTATTTCTATTTCTATAATAATTTCTTCCTTGTGTTTTTAACTGTGAATTTGCACTGTCCATGGAGCGGACCTGTTTACATTTCACTGCCGGTTGTATATTCTGTATATAACTGTGTATGTGACAAATAAAACTCTTGAAATCTTAATCTTGAAATCTTATCCTATCTGAAACCTAAAACGTGGACTTAACGGACATGCGTGGCGGGCGGCTATTGTAAGTCCATAAGACTGCAAGTGCACATGAAGTCTGCATCAAATCACATACTTCCCTACTATATAGTAGATGAAAAACAGTATGTGACAAAAGAAGCATGTCCAAATTCACAGTACTCATAAAAGAGTAGGCAAAACCTGTGTGCATATGATGGACACTTTTTTAGCGGTCGTGAAGTAATTACATATTCACAATAAGCACCTACTCAAGAGAGTATGCGATTTGATATGCAGTCGGAGTGTGCCATTGGGACAGGGCCATAACCTGTGCCTCATGGGATAGTGTCCATCATATGTGCACTTCAGAATCTTGATGGAAGAATCTTGTGACTATATATTTGGACATACTACTCCCTTGGCGTACTGTTTATAGTAGAGAAGTATTTGACAGCAATTATTTGTGTAATTCCGTTAAATGATGCTTGGTACTTAAATTTGGCTTCTCAAACAAGAAAACATGAAATGGACTTTGTCCATTGAATGTTAATTGATTCGATTGTTGGATGGATATTATAGTCAAATAAGTTGTTTATACAAAAACCTCAAATGTTGTGTTTGAGGTTAATACAATGCTTTAATTATTAAAGAACAGCCAATAAAGAAAAAGTGTGCCTTGCAAGTGTGACAACACACAGATAAGCGGAGTAGCTCTGGCAGGCAGGTGCTTTGGTGACTGTCAGGTGCTGCTTGTGTCATGAAGTGTCTCTTTGCATGTGCCTCAGGTGACATTTACCTCAAAGAGGCCTGACAGCAGCACAGCTGACACAGAGAAAAGCTGGCCGTCCACAGGTACATTTAACCCTGTGGGAGAGGGAGGCCATGCGGTTACCACCACCGGTGTCTTATTTCTACAACTCATCAAGAGAATGTCAGTAACATTTCAGATTTACTTAAAATAAAGTATTCACATGTGAAGATAAAATAGAGATGAACTCTAGTGTATGGAGAGGATAAAAGAGTGAAAAGGAATGACCCTGTTCTGGAGTTGGCTGTTCTCTCCTCCCTATTCAGGCAAATTTTCATGCAGTTCCTGGTTGGTGGTTTGCATTCCAAATGTCCCTAAAAGAGACTCAATGTATGTCTAGAGAACAAGGCCCTCATCAGTAGAATTGCACTGTTATCTATTGACATTCCCGGCAGTCTAATATTGACATTCGAACAGAGTCAGGGACAGAAATTTGACTCTAAATCGAGAATGCGGAAACTTTTAAAAGCACAGACAACAAAGCAGCAGCATCTAATGTCTGAAAGTCACCATGCAGAAGATCATATGGGTACAAAGCCATAATAATATCTCTCCTGGAGGGCAACATTGTGCCGTGCTGGAACTGATTAAAGCTCAGTGAGCCGTTGGTGTCGCTTCTGCAGCCAACCAAAGGTATCGGTGACACAAGGTCTTCCAATGTAAAACCAAGCGCTTGCACGCTACTAGACTGAAACCCTGTGCACATTTATATTAATAATTTCTAAATGAACAGTTTGTAAACACTTTATTAGGGATGGGAATCGTGAAGACGTCCAATTCCTCTGAATGAGTATGTACTCTTTTTGTGAAGAAAAAGTACATACTTTTGAGTGTTTAGCAGAAGAGTAGACAAGCTTTGGGACGTACAATCACGTCATAAAATTGACCCTGTGTCCCAGTATTCATATTATCCATCCTAAATAGTATGTGAGATTACAATAAGTGTGTCCCAATGCATAGTATGTTGAAAACAGTGTGTCAAAAGTCCTTGGATGGTCTACTATTTCCGGTTGATTTTGTGGAAGTGTGGATCCGTGCACACTATAAAGGCTAATATTGCCCACAACCACTGCGAATTACGAATTGGGACTGAGCATGTGTCTTTAATGGATGCTTTGTCGCATAGTCGGTTACGCACATCCATCATGTTTGTAGTTTTTTTTTTAACACTTTCTATTCATGTTTGTAGTTCTGAACCAAATCCTACTCCAAAGTGCAATGGGTTGTGGGCAATATTAGCCATTAGAGTGTGAACGGATCCACACTTCGAAAATCTACCGGAAATAGTAGACCATCCGAGGACTTTTGACATACTCTTTTCAACATACAATGCTTTGGGATACACTTATTTTAAATCTCACATACTATTTAGGATGGATAGCATGCATGCACATCGGGACGCAGGTCCACTAGCTGCACTGTATGTTTTTGATTCATTAAATTAACTGACTCAGAATCATGAGTCTGGGAACCAGTGTTACGCTTCATGCAACACACTTGATGCAGAATAAGCAATACAAAGTCTTTAATGAACACAAAGGACACCAAGGAGAATCTAAGGAGTAATCGTACACTTGCCACACATAAAACAAATGCGATGATGACCAACAACCAACTGAGCTAAACAGGGAAATACACAGGGGCGCAAACTAGGGAACTAAATAAGACACGGGTGAAACTAATCAGTAACCAAAGAAACAAACAAGGAGATTAATAAGGCTAAACGGAAAGGAACTCAAAAGTGCCCCTATTATGCCATTTTAAAAGGCACCTAATTTTGTTTTGGAGTCTCATACAACAGGTTTACATGCAGGTCAAAAACATTTGCTCATAATGTACATTGCACTTCACCACATTTTTCAATGATTCTCAAACGACTCACCGGATGAATCAGACTCTCTAAATCCATCCATTAAGAGATCCTGCTCTGCTCGGCCAGACGGCCCCAGTCTGTTGTTCGTGGGTGGACTACGTACAACATAGGCGGGCATTATGCAAATGTGTTTTCTAGTGAAGTAGAACCATGACGCATTAGGATTCGAAATACAAACAATTCGTATAGGCGGTTCAGAGACGATACTTTCTTTTGGGAGACAATGACTTTATTTATCGTGCACTTTTGACTTCACAACTTTGCAGAAACTTTAAACATTCACAAACAGCTTTATTACACACTGCATGAAAGGGAATATTCGAAAAACCATAATAGGGGCACTTCAAGAAACAGACACATGTACAAAAAGACAATGAAACCAAACAATCCTGACAATCAGACTACACCGGTTGTGCTGTATGTTTCTCGAGTCACACTAGAAATCATTCTCCACCCTGACTGTATTTACGATATCAATATTTTATGATTTAGCTATGATCTGGGGCTTTTCCTGTCAGTTATTGTAGTCTTGTACTGAATTCTTGGCAAAATAACCACATAAAATATACTGAAGCTACTGTGAAAGTGCACTATAAACATGGCTTTATGAAATGAATGGGACATCAGTATGATGAGTGTCTCATTACACACTATAAAGCCCAGACAGACTGCCATAAATTTAGCTCCTCTTCAATCCTCCATTTTCCACCTCTCTCTCATCTTTCCTTTGCTGCCTTTTTCATATGCAGCTTGGTGTCTGAAATATCCACGTCACTCCCTGTGTTTAGCACTCCTACATATAAAGCACACAAAGCCACAGCACAAGAATACAAATACATACTTATGCAAACACGCACACACACACTGATAATATGCCCCATTTCCTCTTGCCCTTGCTTCATTCCTTTATTCTCCTTTCACCCATTCCCATCATCATCCCTCTCTCTTTCTCTTCCCCCTTTTAGTTGAGTGTAAGAATGGATGCCTCGTCAGGCGACAGCTGGAATCTGATTCATACGGGAATGGAGAGAGGTTGGCAGGGTGAGAGAGAGACAGAGAGAATGAGGGAGAGAGAGGGGGATGAGAGGGATTGTCTGTAGGGCACAGTGATAAAGAGAGGAAATGCAGTCTCCCAGAGACTGCTGAGGATAGGGAGGAGAAGGGGGCCACACTCAATGATTGGTCCAAAAAAAGCCCCACCCAGCTTAGTCATGCCTTTGCTGATTGGTCCACAGCCATGCCTGCCACCAGCGCTCTTAGTCAATAACCTTTTCAGTGAAATTCTGCTTTGATGGCTGTTTATGTCACTGTGCTAATTTCATCTATAAGAATTCTATCCATCCATAAATGTATACACGCTTATGTTTTCAGGAGATATATTTTCAATTTTCAGCTTTATTAGAGTGGGTGATGTAGCTAAGAATTAAAAAAATGTATGCATTTTGATGTCTTTTGCATGCATTTTGATGATTATTTGATGTTTTGAGATTCATGTATTTGCTCTGAAATGGTCTGGAATATATATATATTTTTTTATCATAAAGGCCATTGTAGCCAAGCAGATTAAATTTTTTATGTGAGTGTGTGAGTGAGTGAGTGGTGAGTGAGTGAGTGAGTGAGTGAGTGAGTGAGTGAGTGAGTGAGTGAGTGAGTGAGTGAGTGAGTGAGTGAGTGTGTGTGAGTGTGTGTGTGAGTGGTGAGTGAGTGAGTGAGTGAGTGAGTGAGTGAGTGTGTGAGTGTGTGAGTGTGAGTGAGTGTGTGAGTGAGTGAGTGAGTGGTGAGTGAGTGAGTGTGGTGAGTGAGTGAGGTGAGTGTGTGGTGAGTGAGTGAGTGGTGGTGGTGGTGGTGAGTGGTGGTGGTGAGTGAGTGAGTGGTGGTGAGTGAGTGAGTGAGTGAGTGTGTGTGTGAGTGAGTGAGTGAGTGGTGAGTGAGTGTGTGAGTGAGTGTGTGAGTGAGTGTGTGAGTGAGTGTGTGTGTGTGTGAGTGAGTGAGTGAGTGTGTGTGAGTGAGTGAGTGTGTGTGTGTGTGTGAGTGAGTGTGAGTGAGTGAGTGTGTGAGTGAGTGAGTGAGTGAGTGAGTGAGTGAGTGAGTGAGTGAGTGAGTGAGTGTGTGTGTGTGTGTGTGTGTGAGTGAGTGTGTGAGTGAGTGAGTGAGTGAGTGAGTGTGTGAGTTAGCAAATGAGTGTGAGTGGGTGAGTGAGTGTGTTAGTGAGTGTGTGTGAGTTAGCGAGTGTGTGAGTGAGTGTGTGAGTTAGCAAGTGAGTGTGTGAGTTATCGAATGATTGTGTGAGTTAGCAAGTTAGTGTGTGAGTTAGCGAATGAGTGTGTGAGTGAGTTGGCGAGTGAGTGAGTGAGTGAGTGAGTGAGTGTGTGAGTGTGTGAGTGAGTGTGTGTGTGTGTGAGTGAGTGAGTGAGTGAGTGAGTGTGTGTGAGTGAGTGAGTGAGTGAGTGAGTGTGTGTGTGTGAGTGAGTGAGTGAGTGAGTGAGTGAGTGAGTGTGTGAGTGAGTGAGTGAGTGTGTGTGTGAGTGAGTGTGTGAGTTAGCAAATGAGTGTGAGTGGGTGAGTTAGCGAATGAGTGAGTGACTGAGTGAGTTGGCGAGTGAGTTAGCGGTTGTGTGAGTGAGTGTGTGAGTTAGCGAATGAGTGTGTGAGTGTGAGTGAGTGTGTTAGTGAGTGAGTGTGTGAGTTAGCGAGTGTGTGAGTGAGTGTGTGAGTTAGCAAGTGAGTGTGTGAGTTATCGAATGATTGTGTGAGTTAGCAAGTTAGTGTGTGAGTTAGCGAATGAGTGTGTGAGTGAGTGAGTGTATGAGTGAGTTAGCGAGTGAATGTGTGAGTGTTTGAATGAGAGAGTTAGCGAGTGAGTGTGTGAGTGTTTGAGTGAGTGAGTTAGCGAGTGAGTGTGTGAGTGTTTGAGTGTTTGAGTGAGTTAGCGAGTGAGTGTGTGAGTGTTTGAGTGTTTGAGTGTTTGAGTGAGTGAGTTAGCGAGTGAGTGTGTGAGTGAGTTAGCGAGTGAGTTAACAAACTGAGTGTGAGAGTGAGTTAGTGAGTGAGTGAGTTAGCGAGTGAATGTGTGAGTGTTTGAGTTAGCGAGTGAGTGTGTGAGTTAACGAGCGAGTGACTGTGAGTGAGCGAGCGTGTGAACGAGTGTGAGTGTGTGAACGAGTGTGTGAGTGAGTGCGCGAGTTAGCGAGCAAGTGACTGTGTGAGTGAGCGAGGGTGTGAGTGTGTGAACGAGTGTGTGAACGAGTGTGTGAGTGAGTGAACGAGTGTGTGTGTGTATGAACGAGTGTGTGAGTGAGTGCGCGAGTGAATGAGTGAGTGTGTGAACGAGTGTGTGAGTGAGTGCGTGAGTGAGTGAGTGTGTGAACAAGTGTGTGAGTGAATGAGTGAGTGTGTGAACGAGTGTGTGAGTGAGTGCGTGAGTGAGTGAGTGTGTGAACAAGTGTGTGAGTGAGTGCGTGAGTGAATGAGTGAGTGTGTGAGTGAGTGTGTGAATGTGTGAACGAGTGTGTGTGTGAACGAGTGTGTGAGTGAATGCGTGAGTGTGTGAAGAGTGTGTGAGTGTGTGAACGAGCGTGTGAGTGAGTGAAGGAGCGTGTGAGTGAGTGAACGAGTGTGTGAGTGAGTGAACGAGTGTGTGAACGAGTGTGTGAGTGTGAGTGAATGCGTGAGTGAGTGTGTGAAGTGTGTGAATGAGTGTGTGAACAAGTGTGTGAGTAATTGTGTTAACGAGTGTGTGAGTGAGTGCGTGAGTGAATGAGTGAGTGTGTGAACGAGTGTGTGAGTGAGTGTGTGAACGAGTGTGTGAGTGAGTGCGTGAGTGAATGTGTGAGTGTGTGAACGAGCGTGTGAGTGTGTGAACGAGTGTGTGAACGAGTATGTGAGTGACTGCTGGCCTACACCATCTCTCTATAGAAGCAGGCCCAAAAATAGGAACCCCTAAGAAACACAAAGTGAAGGATTCACACTGCTACGTCAGCATGTGAGGCTGTAAACTCTCTCTCTCAGCAGTGTAATGTAGTGTATCTGGGCTGAAGCAGCAGGTAGAATGAGGGGTGGGAGGCGGGGGAACAAGGGACCTGATTCAGCCAAAGTACCAGCTGTTCCTGCCTTCAGGGGACTGTTTCATTTCATGCTTCTGAGTATGCACTATATATATGACACTGATGGGAGAATTTGTGCCTTGAGATTACTTGAGATTAGAAGATACGGAAGAGTGGGCGACTATGCTATTGATTGAGACACAGACCTTTTCAGGGAGACAAAGAGGACAGCAAGCATAGAGTGGGTGAGAGAATATGTCTCAGACAGCTTGTCTCTTTCTTGGATTGTAAGCCTGACATATCAGGCAATGTGGCTGTGACATGCACGTGCCAGATATTACCAGATATTGTCAAAGGCATATTTGCTGAACTGGATGCTGATTGGTCAGAATTTGTACTAAAAACAAGCTATAGTAAAAGTGATAAATACAATAACACAACGTCTTTATTGCTTGATTATAAATCAGTGACTATTCAAATATTTTTATCACCCTCTTGACTTTAAACTGCTGGGTGATGTGCCGTTCTCATGGTTTGCCGAAGAGACAAATGGTCTAGTCTCCAATCGGATCATGAAGGGTCAAGGGTCAAATTGCTTGTTGTAATGACATACAGTTAAACAAGGGTCGCAGTGTGACAGATGTGTGTGCCATGACACCAAACAAACTGCACTTTATCATCATCAGGCTTCGGTTAAAGTAGCTGCAGATGGAAACATATATCAAGGAAATGATAATTAGGTTGTATTTTATGCCATTTGGGGCAGATTGTATAATTCTATGAAAAACAGTTTTCCATCAACTGATGTGATGACTGATTTATGATTTAAGAGTCAGCTGGACATTATTGCAAAATAGAAGCAAATAACAGACCACATAATAAAACAAACAGAAAAATATTTGTATTGTATATTATTATATTTAATTTATTATCATTTTAATTAAATCTGTATATTTTTATCTCAAAAACCACAGTATATTTTCTCATATCTATACATTTAGTAATTATGAGTGTATATATATATATAGATAGATAGATGATAGATCGATAGATTTTAAAGTGTATTAAAATAGAAATTATTATATTATTTATTTATTCATTATTTTAAATTGTAATAATATATCACAATATTACTTTTTGTACTTTTGATCAAATAAATGCAGCCTTGATGAGCAAAAAGACTTCTTCCAAAAACATTAAAAATAATGTTCCCAAACTTTTGACTGGTACTGTATATTTAGACTTTGGAATGCTGGGATTGAGCCATCAGAATCACGTTTTTATATATATATATATATATATATATATATATATATATATATATATATATAGTGTGAATATCAATGTAATGAATGGGAGTTATGGTTGATGTCCTGTGCATATGGTGGTCGGTTTGATTGTTTGATGTTATACAGTTGCGAGTGGTAAAACCTGTGTCTGTCCTCTCATATATCATGCCAACACATAAACACACACTTACATGCATGCTGTGAATGGTCAGCAATAGCCCTTAGTGACGAGCCACAACAGAACCTAATTGGAACAAACATGCACGTATATATGCAGTGTACACACACACATTTACCATTGACACACCCTCGCTTGTTCAACCTCAAACATGTTCAACCAATGTGTTTTCTGCCTCTTTGTTCACTCTCATGAACACCCTCTCTCTCCTCACATATATTCACACAATCCTATATATTCTTTCTCTGTGACGCACACACACACACACACACACTCACCCCCTCATAACCCTCTGGTGGCAGCCGTCCGTCCCTCAGCGTGACATGGCCGGGAAGACATGGACGTAACAATGACTTATTAACATTGTGAGCAGCCATCTCCTATTCTCCTAACACACACACACACACACACACACACAGAGAGAGAGAGAGAGAGAGAGAGAGAGAGAGAGAGAGAGAGAGAGAGAGCAGGGAAAGATCTTAAATTTATGCTTTACAAATTTACTAAAATATACAGATTGACCACATAAGTTATTAACTAACATTAATAAATAATGAGCAATACATTTACAGTATTTATTTTGTTAACATTAGTTAAAATCCCCCCTGTGGTGAAAACCAAGTTTTGTTTTGTTTTGTTTTGTTTGTATGTCTATGTGGTGTTTTTAATATGCCTTAATATTTAATATGCTTTCATTTGCATGTTCACAGTTCTGCGTATGCTAAATGAAGCAAGAGTGTAGAGTTACATTCAAGCTATTTTAAGGCATGAAGTCATTTTTTTTTCACAGGAAAAAACATTTAAATATGTCATTTTGGTGATTAAAGATGTGTTTTAAGGGATAAAATGATTGACTACAGGGATACTTTAATAAAAATACCACTGATCATTGTTAGCACAGCATTTACAAACCCGATTCCCAAAAAGTTGGGACACTGTACAAATTGTGAATAAAAAAGGAATGCAATAATTAACAAATCTCATAAACTTATATTTTATTCACAGAATATTCACAGAATATTTTATTCACAGAATATAGATGACATATCAAATGTTGAAAGTGAGACAGTTTGAAATGTCATGCCAAATATTGGCTCATTTTGGATTTCATGAGAGCTACACATTCCAAAAAAGTTGGGACAGGTAGCAATAAGAGGCCGGAAAAGTTAAATGTACATATAAGGAACAGCTGGAGGACCAATCTGCAACTTATTAGGTCAATTGGCAACATGATTGGGTATAAAAAGAGCCTCTCAGAGTGGCAGTGTCTCTCAGAAGTCAAGATGGGCAGAGGATCACCAATTCCCCCAATGCTGCGGCCAAACATACTGGAGCAATATCAGAAAGGAGTTTCTCAGAGAAAAACTGCAAAGAGTTTGAAGTTATCATCATCTACAGTGCATAATATCATCCAAAGATTCAGAGAATCTGGAACAATCTCTGTGCGTAAGGGTCAAGGCCGGAAAACCATAAAAGAAAAAAACAGAAAAGGGTGTGATTTGAGAATCTTATTTCTTAAGTCATTTATCTGCTCAAGACACTTTAAAATAAGGTTCTGTTTGTTTTTCGCCTTCAGGACTGCCTTAATTCTACATGGCATTGATTCAACAAGGTGCTGAAAGCATTCTTTAGAAATGTTGGCCCATATTGATAGGATAGCATCTTGCAGTTGATGGAGATTTGTGGGATGCACATCCAGGGCACAAAGCTCCCGTTCCACCACATCCCAGAGATGCTCTATTGGGTTGAAATCTGGAGACTGTGGGGGCCATTTTAGTACAGTGAACTCATTGTCATGCTCAAGAAACCAATTTGAAATGATTCGAGCTTTGTGACATGGTGCATTATCCTGCTGGAAGTAGCCATCAGAGAATGGGTACATGGTGGTCATAAAAGGATGGACATGGTCAGAAACAATGCTCAGGTAGGCCGTGGCATTTAAACGATGCCCAATTGGCACTAAGGGGCCTAAAGTTTGCCAAGAAAACATCCCCCACACCATTACACCACCACCACCAGACTGCACAGTGGTAACAAGGCATGATGGATCCATGTTCTCATTCTGTTTACGCCAAATTCTGACTCTACCATCTGAATGTCTCAACAGAAATCGAGACTCATCAGACCAGGCAACATTTTTCCAGTCTTCAACTGTCCAATTTTGGTGAGCTTGTGCAAATTGTAGCCTCTTTTTCCTATTTGTAGTGGAGATGAGTGGTACCCGGTGGGGTCTTCTGCTGTTGTAGCCCATCCACCTCAAGGTTGTGCGTGTTGTGGCTTCACAAATGCTTTGCTGCATACCTTGGTTGTAACGAGTGGTTATTTCAGTCAAAGTTGCTCTTCTATCAGCTTGAATCAGCCAGCTCATTCTCCTCTGACCTCTAGCATCAACAAGGCATTTTCGCCCACAGGACTGCCACATACTGGATGTTTTTCCCTTTTCACACCATTCTTTGTAAACCCTAGAAATGGTTGTGCATGAAAATCCCAGTAACTGAGCAGATTGTGAAATACTCAGACCGGCCCGTCTGGCACCAACAACCATGCCACGCTCAAAATTGCTTAAATCCTCTTTCTTTCCCATTCTGACATTCAGTTTGGAGTTCAGGAGATTGTCTTGACCAGGACCACACCCCTAAATGCATTGAAGCAACTGCCATGTGATTGGTTGATTAGATAATTGCATTAATGAGAAATTGAACAGGTGTTCCTAATAATCCTTTAGGTGAGTGTATATATATGTGTGTGTGTGTGTGTGTGTGTGTTTGTTTTGTTCCACTGACAGATTGTCTCTTGACTCACTGCTTTGCCTCGGCAGCTGTCAAACCTCTGAGAAGATATTTTAAGCAGAACGCATGTCTTTGCTTGAACACATGAAATGTGTGAAATACGTAATGTTTCAGACATCAGACAACAGAACATCTTTTGGCATAATAGTGTTCATTTTGTGGTACTTTCATCTAATATTTCAGGAATTCATCAATTAAGGTATCTTTAATAATGTGAACTAATTGTTTTCACTTTATTTTATTAATTATATTATATTTAGTGCTGTCAAACGATTAATCACATCCAAAATAAACGTTTGTTTTTACATAATATATGTGCAGTGGCGGTGTTTCACAAAAACCTAGGGTATGGCATGAGTCCTTTTGGCCATACAACAACAACATTCCCAAATAATCACATTATATCTAAACAAAACGTGGACAAAAATCCACTAAAAGAACTTAACAACAGACTTAACAACAGTATAAAATCAATGCAAATACTGAAACAGCCCCATAAGCCTTCACTGTGTCCTGACCACGTGAGAAAAATGATCTTTTCCATGTTAATCAGAGTTTGTTTGTACTAACCAGCCGCAACGGCGATTCACGACGATTCTATTTTATGAACGCTTTTTATTTCTGCTGCGTTGTGGCTGGAACAACATACAAAGTTTGACAAGTGCACATTATGTGCTTTATTTAATGTAAAAAGAATTTAAAGTGAGTTTGAATATCATTTTTCTGACCTTTTATAGACATAGCCTTACTGAAGGCAACAATGGATAATTCACCTCAGATCAGATCTTGAAAATAAATTAAACTAAACAACTATAACTCAAGGTGAGCAAATAAGTGTATTCTATCATAAAAAAAACAACAAAAAAAACAGTTTCAGTCACTTAGTATGTATTTTTAATCATGCTAAAATGGTGTAAGATTTAGGAATTTGATATCGTACTTATTTCGTTGCGCTTGCAGAGAGAGCCCACCCACCCACTCTTCTGATTGGCTGTGATTTTTGATTGATTGATCTCAGGTCGAGTCTGGTTTGCCGCTAAAAAACCTTGTCACATATATGTCGTCTGGTTAGGACACGGCATTAGGCTTATGCTGTTTAAATGAGCTTTTTTTAACTAACGAGTGGCATCATGAGCTGTTTATTTCCTCTGCTTGTCTGAATGCCAGGGTATGGCAACTGTAAATGCCGCCCCTGTATATGTGTATGGTGTATATTTATTATGTATATATAATATAAAAACAATTAATATAATGATACAATTTTTATATTTTTATATATAAATTATATAAATATATATACAGTATATACATGCAAATATTTATTAATACATGCATTTGTGTGTATTCAAATATACATAATAAATATATACAGTACACACACATATATTATATATTATGATGCGATTAATCGTTTGACACCCCTAATTATATTATATTATATTATATTATATTATATTATATTATATTATATTATATTATATTATATTATATTATATTAATTACAGAGGTGGCAATCCAAATCACATCGCTATGATCAGGTGCTTTCTGAACTGCTGTTTTCTCATGGCTGTCATTTTTGTTGTGTGTTTGTTTTGTTATTGAGAGAAAAGCTTGCAACACATAGTTACATATTCATCTAAACGTCGCTCCCAGCAGCACGGATAGTGCCGGTGTTACAGTTCAACAACTGGGGACCAGATGTGAATAATCGGTCGCGGATTCATCAATTCCAAAAAACTTGTGTTCGTTGTGAGTAAAAAAAAAACACTTAAACCCCCCCGCTTTCACAGACGAGGCTTAAACTATCCCATGTTTTAACTGAAAGCAACTTACACTGACAGATCTTAAAATATATCAGTGTCATTGTTTTGTCTCAAGATACACACCAGTAATGTTTTTCTCTAGGGCACGTTTATAAAAGCTACTTGTGTCCTAATTGAACTAAGGCCTAATCCTGGCTTAATCTAAGCCCTGTCTGTGAAACCAGGCCATAAAGTCGTCTTTGTTACAGGATTCAAACTCATCACAGTTCATGTTCAGAGATAACAACACTGCCATCTAGCAGCTGGGTTTAAACTGAAAACATAGCCACTTCCACGTATCCTTTATGTAAACAAATAAATACTGAAAGTGTTTTTTGAGAATCGATACAGCATCGCCAAACATAATATCACAATATTCACAATGTTTTCTTACACCTCTAGTAAAGAGCATGTTAATGGATGTGATACTCTGGAGGGAACGAGAGAAAGGCTCCACCTGTTCAACCTGAGCTTGTGATGTGCTGGTCAAACAGAAACTCAGCTGTGTTCCCTTCCTGTCTCTCTCTGCTCCCGTTTGCATACGTGTGGTGATAATGCGGATAATGCACTCCACCCTTCCCCACCCCACTCAAACCAGTCCAGCTGACTATTGACACTCCAAACATTTCCATAGCCTGCCCGCACACGGAAACACAGGAGGAAATACAGGGAGGAGAGAAAGAGCAGGGCACCACAGACTAGCATCACTCTCTCTCTCTCTCTATATATATATATATATATATATATATATATATATATATATATATATATATATATATATATATATATACACACACACACACAAACTCGATTCCAAAAAAGTTGGGACAAGGCCATGTTTCCCACTGTGTGGCATCCCCTCTTCTTTTTCTAACAGTCTGCAAACGTCTGGGGACTGAGGAGACAAGCTGCTCAAGTTTAGGAATAGGAATGTTGTCCCATTCTTGTCTAATACAGGCTTCTAGTTGCTCAACTGTCTTAGGTCTTCTTTGTGGCATCTTCCTCTTTATGATGCACCAAATGTTTTCTATGGGTGAACGATCTGGACTGCAGGCTGGCCATTTCAGTCCCCGGATCCTTCTTCTACACAGCCATGATGTTGTAATTGATGCAGTATGTGGTCTGGCATTGTCATGTTGGAAAATGCAAGGTCTTCCCTGAAAGAGACGACGTCTGGATGGGAGCATATGTTGTTCTAGAACTTGGATATCCCTTTCAGCATTGATGGTGCCTTTCCAGATGTGTAAGCTGCCCATGCCACACGCACTCATGAACCCCATCCCATCAGAGATGCAGGCTTCTGAACTGAGCGCTGACAACAACTTGGGTTGCCCTTGTCCTCTTTAGTCCGGATGACATGGCGTCCCAGTTTTCCAAAAAGAACTTCAAATTTTGATTGGTCTGACCACAGAACAGTTTTCCACTTTGCCACAGTCCATTTTAAATGAGCCTTGGCCCAGAGAAAACGCCTGCGCTTCTGGATCATGTTTAGATATGGCTTCTTTTTGACCTATAGAGTTTTAGCGGCAGCGGCGAATGGCACATGTGGATTGTGTTCACTGACAATGTTTTCTGGAAGTATTCCTGAGCCCATGTTGTGATTTCCATTACAGTAGCATTCCTGTATGTGATGCAGTGCCGTCTAAGGGCTGAAGATCACGGGCATCCAGTATGGTTTTCCAGCCTTGACCCTTACGCACAGAGATTGTTCCAGATTCTCTGAATCTTTGGATGATATTATGCACTGTAGATGATGAGAACTTCAAACTCTCTGCAGTTTTTCTCTGAGAAACTCCTTTCTGATATTGCTCCAGTATGTTTGGCCGCAGCATTGGGGGAATTGGTGATCCTCTGCCCATCTTGACTTCTGAGAGACACTGCCACTCTGAGAGGCTCTTTTTATACCCAATCATGTTGCCAATTGACCTAATAAGTTGCAAATTGGTCCTCCAGCTGTTCCTTATATGTACATTTAACTTTTCCGGCCTCTTATTGCTACGGTCCCAACTTTTTGGAATGTGTAGCTCTCATGAAATCCAAAATGAGCCAATATTTGGCATGACATTTCAAAATGTCTCACTTTCAACATTTGATATGTTATCTATATTCTATTGTGAATAAAATATAAGTTTATGAGATTTGTAAATTCTTGCATTCCTTTTTATTCACAATTTGTACAGTGTCCCAACTTTTTGGGAATCAGGTTTGTATTATATATATATATATATATATATATATATATATATATATATATATATGTGTGTGTGTATGAAGTGTTCAGGTGCAAAAACCTCTAAGTCCGTCTAACATGTTTTCTTTTAAATGAGCATGTTTTATCAGGCTCCTATGTTTAGGTTCAGTAATTTCACTTTAATGGCAATGAAAATGTTATTAGTCAGTTATTGAATTGCCTTATTTTCAAAAGGTCAATTTAGTCAATGAATTGGTATTTAACAAATGTAACTGTCTTTTTCTGCAAAACCAGCTAAGTTCATGTGTGCTTTTTTTTGTTGAAAAAACCTCCAAGACAACAAGACATAGTAAACAGTTGCAAAATCACTAAGGATGCAACTGGAAACATTGCAAATGATGAAAGCAGAATTCAAAATGTAACAATGAAGAGACTGATCCACACAAGTGCATGCCACGTCCGTTTCTGTCAGAGCATTATGACCAATCAATATCATTATCTAATTTTTGACGGAGGTGGCGTTTAGCGGCTTTTGCATATGAACTACTAGCCACTCAGCATTTAGTCCTGAGAGGCGGCTTTATGTGCATGCATTTTGGGTGCAAGCGCAAAATCTGCAGGTATGTATAAAATGATGCGCAATACGTGCAATTCCACGCCATAATTCAAGCCCTAAACACCAACAATATTCATTCAGAGCAAATGAGTGAGTGAGGGGAGGCGGGTTTGCATATAGCTCAGTCAGTATCAATATGTATAAAGAAAATCTATATTTTTGACAACACTACATTACACTATTCCAGTTGCCTTTTGAAAAGACTAAAATTGAAAAGTGTATATATTATGTATAAAATTCAACCCGGCAAAGTGGCTAGTAGGAGTGACTGCATTGCACGCCACTGCTGAAATACACATATACTCATATATATACTGCATATAAATGTTTTATTGGTAACACTTTAGAATAATGGTCATTAGTTAACATTAATTAATGTATTAACTAACACAAACTAACCATGAGCAGTTCATTTGTTAATCATCTTGTTCATCTTTGTTAACGTTAGTTAATAAAAATCCAGCTGTTCATGCTTTGTTCATGTTAGTTCACAGTGCATTAACGAATGCTAACAAGATTTTAATAAAGTATTAGTAAATGTTGAAATTTATAAGTGCAGTTCATTATTAGTTCATGTTAACTAATGACCATTATTCTAAAGTGTTAGCGTTTTATTTATTCTATCCTGTGTGACTCATGTTTGTAAATGTGGACTAGACAGAAAGTCTAGCTGAACTCTTTCAAGTCTTTATGCTAACTGTATAATCTCATGTGAATGAAAGTGGCGTGACAGTACGTTTGACCAGTGTTTCCCATCTGTTTTTGTCTTATGTATCTTTTGACTTATATAATTCTTGTTCTAATAAACCAAGTGTGTGGGTCTTAGTAGTTTCAGTAAACAGATCTGAATTCATGGATGACAATGCCAGGATTGGTCTCTCTCCTCTAATGCCACTTCTGTGAAATATTGACATTGTGCTCCACAAGCAATTTACTGGCGCCTGTTATGTGTATGTGTGTGTAGTTTAAAGCTGGTCATGTGTCTCGCTTGTGATGTAAAACTAAGCTTGTGTTGTGTTTAGAGGAGTGTGCGCTTTACCTTAGTAACGTGAAAGAGAGAGCATGTGTGTGTTTAAGAGATCTTGTTTCTCTTGCCTGCACACATGCTACTGCTGATAAATATTTGATGGAGTATAGAGCTTCAACTCCTTCCAAAAGTCTAGAAGCCTATTCATTCAATTCAATTCACATTTATTTAATACATATTGTTTCAAAGCAGCTTTACAGAAAATGCATGCATCTACATTACAATTTAGAGTGATCTGTTGTCGAGGTGACTGTCCAAATTATGCATTTCAGAAATGTATATATATATATATATATATATATATATATATATATATATATATATATAAAAAAATCACACAATTAGCTAACAATGTATTTCATTTAGAAACAATGAGCTCATTGAAGCAATAATCACAAGCTGTGAACATAATTTTCTTAATACATGTTCCTGGTCTTATTATGAACAATTCAATTCCATTTTTTCATTCAGGAATACATTGCATTTATTCTATATCATTATTTACACTACTGTTTAATATACTTTTGTTCAGCACAGACTCATTAAATTGATCAAAAGTGACAGTAAAGTCATTTTAATTTTACTAAATATTTCTATTTCAAATAAATGCTGTTCTTTCTGTTCATCAAAGAATCCTGAAAAAAGTATAATATGGATTCCACAAAAATATGAAGCAGCACAGCTGTTTTTGATAATATTATTATTAATAATGATAATAATAATAATAATAATACATGTTTTTGAGCAGCAAATCAGCATATTAGAATGACTTCTGAGGATCATGTGATTTCGTGTTATTTAACATTTTAATATTATTTCACAATATTGCCGTTTTTACTGTATTTTTGATCAAATAAATGCAGTCTTGATGAGCAGAAGAGATTTCTTTCAGAAACATTTTACACAGTTGTGTACATTATTCCAAAGATGAAAAAAGTGATTGCTTTCATCAAAATGCAAGAACCAGGTCCACTTCTGAAACGGCTTTGCTTTTTTTAGTGACATCACGAGAGCCACGTGGGCTGTTAGATAAGGTTAACAAAACCATATAGCAATTTAGGTATCATTTTAGGCCAGATTCGTATTTTTGTCTTTGCTTCAGAAACCCAAATTTTACCTCATCAGATGGTGACCCAACCCAAGGCCAGTACTAAACATAACCTGTAATGTCGTTGGGTTACACTAGTTTTACCTTTAGCTGTTTTGTTCAGGGTTTTCAAGGATGCAGTCAAGCAAGCTGTCCAATGCCGGCCTCTGCCTAATTTGTCTAGTTTCTACCAAGTGGCAAATTCATTTTTACTTGAGTGGACCCATGGCCTTTAACATCAAGATGCACTAGAAAGTTAACTGTGATTTTTGGTTTATCTCAAAACCTCTATAAGTGGATACCAATGGTGTTCAGATTCAGATTTACTTACTGTACTGTATTATGGTTGTCATGTAACTCCTCTGAGACTTTGGGTTGAGGATCCAAATGCAGATGTTTATCAGGGTAATCCAGTATTGTAGTCCATTAAACAGGCAATATGTCAAAGCACACAGGCAAACAATGCAAATAGGCAGGAAACACAGGTGACAGGGTAATCCAAATAACCAGGCAAAAGAGTCAAAAACATAAACACGGGAAACCAGAAGTATTGTGCTCAGTATTAGAGTGTGACACAAACTAGACTTAGCAAAGAATGACTGAAAACACAGGCAGAGTTAACGAGGTAATGACACACAGGTGGAAGTGATTTAAACAATACTGAGTCCAGGCAAGGGGTTATGGGAATTAAAGTTCATGATGGGAAAGCAAGGGAGACGGGAGGAGCGCCCTCTGGTGGCAATCATGGGCACTCCAGCTGGTGGATGTAACAATGGTACAGTACAGTAACTGTCACTTGATCCAATGAATCCTGAAGGATATAATCAAATCCCGCCCTAGATTTTGTTCCCGATGAACATCCGGTTTCACTGTTTTCACAGAATTTAAAAATGGGTTTGTAATGCCAATTCATCTTGAAAACCTATATGATAATGAGGACCTTACAAAGCAGTTAGACTTTACAACCTCACAGTTGTGATGCCAAACCCCCTTATGGAAAAAAAGCTGTCGTGTTTACAACTGTGACAATGAGCGCTTATCAGGATCAACTAGATGCTGGATTTTTAAAAGTATGTGAAGTATGTAAAGTTTGCGGCATATACTCTTTAAAATACATCCAGGAGTTTTACACACTGGTCTGTTATTGTAGGGACACAGATGTTATATTTCCACGCCCCTGAACATGGTGCGGAACAAAACGAACTGTGATTGGTTGCTTTACATGTCAGTCAGACATCTTGGTGGTCATTAGCCAATGAAAGCTGCTATGGAGTCCAGACCTTCTGCCGTCAGTCTATGCGAGACTAATAGAGATCTAACGTGATCTGTAGATGTATTTTTTGTGTCACTGTGTATGTCATTCTCATATGACTCAAATGTGTTACATATGTTTGCACTTCAGTTTTATCTTGATTGCAAATCAAGGATGTTGTTTGCCATCTTTGTGTAAAGCTACTGCTTTGAAAACTCCTTACTGGATATTACATGCAAAAGTTGTTTTTGTTTCCACTATTCACTATTCATAAATATCAACGTGAGCAAAAACTGGATCTTCAATCCACTGTGGCTTCATGTTTCTCTGTTCTTCATTTCAGTTCTGATTCTGGAGCCTGTGGAGAGAGATGACCTGTGTGGAAAGACTCTGAAGATCACAGACTTCGGGCTTGCTCGGGAATGGCATCGCACCACAAAGATGAGCGCGGCGGGCACGTATGCCTGGATGGCTCCAGAGGTCATCAAGCTGTCCCTGTTCTCAAAAAGCAGCGATGTATGGAGGTGAGCTGCCGTCCTCCTCTGGACTATGTTTTGCAGCCTAACTAGAGGTTCTGTGACTGATTATGGTATTTTTCGTGTTAGTTTTGGAGTGTTACTCTGGGAGCTGCTGACTGGTGAAGTGCCGTACCGTGAAATTGATGCTTTGGCTGTGGCCTATGGAGTTGCCATGAACAAGCTGACCCTTCCCATCCCATCCACCTGCCCCGAGGCCTTTGCACAGCTGCTGGGAGGTAAGAACAGTTTTGGTTGAACCCCATGTAAAATTTACCTGTGAACATCAGGGGTTCTCAACTCTCAACTCAACTTCCAACCCTAATCAAACGCACCTAAACAAGCTAATCAATTTTGCAAATGGAGCTTGAGGTAAGTAGGTTTAAGTTTTAGTGCCATTTCATGCTGCAGCTTTATTGGCTATAGTCAGTGGACGTAGGTCGTAGCAGCAAACACACTGTGAGATGATCGTGCCAAATTTCTGACACTCTTACCTCTTTCACTGTACAACTTAGGACCGCCATTTTGCCACAATTCGCCATCTTTCATCTGGGACATCCCAAAATCGTAACGTGTGTACTGGGCATAAAACTAAAGCAGGGAAGGAGACCAGAGGCCGTTTTTTTAATGGATGTCAATGGAGGAGAGGCTTCACTACACTGATTAAACCGCTTTAGTGGGAAAACAGTTATTGTTTAATGAATCGACAGCCCATCGGCTAATCTTCTCTTAAACATTAGTTTTGGATTTATCTATTTTTAGAGTTTACACCGAAAAATATGCTGTTTTATAAGAGAAGTCACAGACAATTACGTGACAGGCATGATTCAGCTTACAGCACTTCTCATTCATTTCAGTGATTGACTGTCACACAACATCAAGGCTGTATTTTCTCCAAGTTAGCCGTAACACTTTCTCTAATGGTAGAGCCACGGACCCTTGTATCGCTCAATAATAAGACCATCTCTACTAAAAAGTCAAAGCAGGTGCGTTTGATCAAGGTTGGAGCTAAACTCTGCAGGGAAGTGGACCTCGAGGGCCAGAGTTGAGTTCACCCCTGCTTTACATCACATCCTCACTTTTCTCTCTCTCTGTAGAGTGTTGGTGTCCTAATCCACATGGGCGTCCTTCTTTTGGGAATATCCTGAAGAGACTGGTGGACATTGAGCAATCAGCCATGTTCCAGATGCCCCTGGAGTCTTTCCATTCCCTGCAGGAAGACTGGAGGCTGGAGATCCAGCAGATGTTTGATGAACTACGAGCAAAGGAGAAGGTAAGGACCATTAATAGATGTTTGTTTCACGTTTGGTACATCTCAGGGATTTAGCAGCCTACCAGTAGCTTGTGGTTAATGCATGTTTCAGTTATGGATCGCCATTTACCTTATACTATGGACCAATACTATCATACCACATAATTTACCCATTTAACTATATAATTAATATTATTTAATAATATTAATTATTAGTATTTATATTAACATACTAGACGTAGTAGTCTTGTCAAGTTTTTCACTTTCAAATAAAATATCTACAATAACAATCTTTGCTTTATTTATTTACTATCTGTTACCAAGCAGCACCATAATATTTATATTATAATTTATATTAATTTACTATTTGTTAAAACCAGGTCATATCAAAGTTGCATTAAGTTTTTAAATGATTATTTTTAAAATTTTAAACAAATAATTAGATAATATTAATAATAATTAGTTAATAAAACAAAATAATTAAAATTATTATTAGAAAATATAGTTTGGGGTCAATAAGATTTTTTGTCTCTTATGTTCATCAAGGCATTTATTTGATCAAAAATAAATAAATTATAAAAACAGTAATATTGTGATATTATTACAATTTAAAATAACTGTTAAAATTGTAATTATAATAATATTTAATATTTTTTTATTATATTTTATTTAATATTTTAGAATATTACATTTAATATTCTTATTATAAATGTTAAAAACAGTTGAGCTGATTGATATTTTGTGAAAACCATAATACTCAATATTCTTAGAAATATAGAGAGATCAAAAGAACAGCATTTATTATATAGACATTTTTATAACAAAAAGTCTTTACTGTCACTGATAAATTTGAATGCATCCTTGCTTAATAAAAGTATTAATTTGCCTTTAAAAAAAAAGAACTTTTATGCTTACCAAGACAAATTTACAGGTGGATATTTTATAAATGTAGGATCTAATAAAGATACAGTAGAGATATTTTGGGTGATGAAGAGACCCATGTACTGTAAGTATTGTGAACCAATATACAAAAGGCACCAAAGAGAGCCTAATGCGTGGAAAAATCATATCATCCACGCCTTAAAGAAATTACACTAACAATATGATAAGCAATAACTTGTAGGCTTAGTGGATTAGTGGTCTAAATTACTGCCTGTTCGTTAGGAGTTGCGATCCTGGGAGGAAGCTCTGGCACGAGCCGCTGAGGAGCAGAGGGAGCAAGAGGAGCATCTGAGGAGGCGCGAGCAGGAGTTAGCCGAACGGGAGATCGACATTGTGGAGAGAGAGCTCAACATCATCATACATCAGATGTATCAAGAGAAACCACATGTTAAAAAACGCAAAGGCCACTTCAAAAAGAGCAGACTGCTGAAACTCGGCAGGGACAGCAACTGCATCAGTCTGCCATCTGGTGGGTGGAATGGGAATCTATCTATCTATCTATCTATCTATCTATCTATCTATCTATCTATCTATCTATCTATCTATCTATCTATCTATCTATCTATCTATCTATCTATCTATCTATCTATCTATCTATCTATCTATCTATCTATCTATCTATCTATCTATCCATCTATCCATCTATCCATCTATCTATCTATCTATCTATCTATCTATCTAGCTATCTATCTATCTAGCTATACTTGGTTATTTTTAATCAAATCGTTATTTTTCAGTAAAATGTGGTATGTCTTTACCATACAATGCAAATCAAAATAATCCAAAATTTAAAAGGAAGCCATAAAATTACAGTACTGTGCAAAAGTCTTAGGCACGTTGATATTTTCACACGAAAATGTTTTTAAGCCAGTTATTAATATCTTTTTCTGTAGTGTGTCAGTAGGAAATATCATTTTACATTTCCAAACATTCATTTTACAATAAATTGTAATAATCCAGCAGTCAAGAAGTCTGCCAGCAGCGGTGTGATCTGATCTCACCATCATCGAGTCTGTGATCACATGAAAAAAACTGAGACAGACTACATCCAGAAGAACTGAGACGGACTACATCCAGAAGAACTGAGATGGCGGACTACACAGAAGAACTGAGACAGACTACATCCAGAAGAACTGAGACAGACTACATCCAGAAGACTGAGACTACTACATCCAGAAGAACTGAGACAGACTACATCCAGAAGAACTGAGACGGACTACATCCAGAAGAGGAGACGGACTACATCCAGAAAGACATGAAGCAGACAGCTCTCCCAGAGACGGACTACATCCAGAAAGACTGAGGAAACCTTCCTGCAAATTCCTGCAGGGACAGGACTGAGAAAAGATTAGGCACTTGTCAGAATGCTGTCAAAAATAATAGCATAAATAGCTTTTATTTATGAATTAACTTCTATTGACTAAATCAAATGGATATTTGGGGTGAGCACCCTTTGCTTTTGTCACCTCATCTATTCCTACACCTGTTCCTGTCGTTCTGCAGGAAGGGTTCCTCGAGTGTCTGGGAGACGTTGCCTCAGTTCTTCTGGATGTAGTCCGTCTCAGTTCTTCTGTATGTAGTCTGTCTCAGTTCTTCTGGATGTAGTATGTCTCAGTTCTTCTGGATGTAGTCCGTCTCAGTTCTTCTGGATGTAGTCGTCTCAGTTCTTCTGGATGTAGTCCGTCTCAGTTCTTCTGGATGTAGTCCGTCTCAGTTCTTCTGGATGTAGTCCGTCTCAGTTCTTCTGGATGTAGTCTGTCTCAGTTCTTCTGGATGTAGTCTGTCTCAGTTCTTCTGGATGTAGTCCGTCTCAGTTCTTCTGGATGTAGTCTGTCTCAGTTCTTCTGGATGTAGTCCGTCTCAGTTCTTCTGGATGTAGTCCGTCTCAGTTCTTCTGGATGTAGTCTGTCTCAGTTCTTCTGGATGTAGTCCGTCTCAGTTCTTCTGGATGTAATATGTCTCAGTTCTTCTGGATGTAGTCTGTCTCAGTTCTTCTGGATGTAGTCCGTCTCAGTTCTTCTGGATGTAGTCCGTCTCAGTTCTTCTGGATGTAGTCCGTCTCAGTTCTTCTGGATGTAGTCTGTCTCAGTTCTTCTGGATGTAGTCCGTCTCAGTTCTGGATCTCAGTTCTTCTGGAGTCCGTCTCAGTTCTTCTGGATGTAGTCCATCTCAGTTCTTCTGGATGTAGTCTGTCTCAGTTCTTCTGGATGTAGTCTGTCTCAGTTCTTCTGGATGTAGTCGTCTCAGTTCTTCAGTTCTTCTGTATGTAGTCCGTCTCAGTTCTTCTGGATGTAGTCCGTCTCAGTTCTTCTGGATGTAGTCTGTCTCAGTTCTTCTGGATTTAGTCTGTCTCAGTTTTTTCTGTTTCTTCATGTGATCACAGACCGACTCGATGAAGATGAGATCAGATCTCCATGTGGAGCACAGAGACTATTGTCAGACTCTTTATGCATACACAAATCTCACTGGATTATTAAAATTAATGGCAATTCATTTATACATGTAAACTGATATTTCCTACTGACACACTACAGCAAAAGATATTAATAACTGGCTTAAACACACTTTTTGTGTGTAAAAATACTAGCGAGCCTAAGACTTTTGCACGGTACTGTATATTAATTAATTATTGTAAATTGTAATTTTTAATTGTTAATTGTGAATTTTAATGCCTGGAAAAAAGTCCAAATCAATGTCCTTAAAGGTGCAGTAAGTGATTTCTGAGAAAAACTGTTGAAATGTGAAATCAGCCCAGACTGACACACCCCTGCCTTCATTGCTCCGCCCACGAACACGTAATGCAAGAGTGAATGTCTCTTTATCACAGCAAAAAGGAAGAAGAAAAAATGAACATACAGTACACAAGAGTATATAAAAACGAGTTGCTTGTTAGTCGCCAGCAGCTCCAGACAAACAACAACACTAAAAACTGTGCTGTGCTGCAGCTAACATTACAACAACAGCATATCTTGGTTCTGTGAAACATTGCAAAACCAATGTTACTCATGTATGGAGTAGAAACAACACAAGCTCAGCGTTTGTTTTCAGGCCTTCTCTGGAAAGCTTTTCTAATATTAACACGGCTCCTGAAGCTCTTGTCTGATCATAACCAGTGATATTCCTCTGACCTTTTCTCTTTTGTAATGTCTCTCAGCCATCTCTCTTTCTACAGTCTTTCTTCAAATAGCCCTCTTGCTCACTCTCTGTCCTCCCCCATTATGAGAGGACACGCCCCCTACTGCAGATTGGCTACAAGTGTGTTGGGCTTGGTCTGATAATCTTTAATCAAAACAACATCTGTGCACCACTCTACATTTTTATTGTTCTCACTCAGATATACACCACAAAGATTGTCAGATTCCCTCTTTGTCACAAAGAGGGAAGAAAAGATTGTCGCAACATCTGTTTCAGGCCAATCTTTAAGTGTAGTAAAGTGTTGAATCATATCCTGTAAAGGCCTGTTCACATCATAAATGATAACTATAACAATAGTAGCATCCACACCAACTGATGACAGTGTTCTGATTATTATCAGAAAACACCAAAAACTCACCATGCCTAAAAAAGACTATAAAAGTTGCTATAAAAAGCAAATGAGAGTAAAATCAACAATTTTGCTTTTTTATTGTCTTTTTTCACCTTTTCTCCTATTATAAGCACATGTTGTGTTGTCTGCCGCTTGAAATGCTTAAGCTCTTTAAAGTCATGTGGATTCTGTTCATTGGCTGTCAATGTTTTCATCATCAGTCAGCTGGAATAAATCACTCTGAATGTGTTTCCAATGATAATGTTCTGTGTCGTTATCATTGTTGCTGTAGAACTTTATAATTACTGCTATAGTTATCGTCCTTGGTGTGAAAGTCCCATGTGTGTATTCTAGGTTTCGAGCATAAGATCACGGTGCAAGCGTCACCTAGCGTGGACAAGAGGAAAGGTCAGGGGAGCGAAAGCACCACTCCTCCAGCCAGCCCAGGGGTCATTCCTCGCCTCAGAGCGATACGCTGTAAGTCAACATGAGAGGAACGTTGTGTTTTATAAAGTGGAATAAATAAGAACTAGAGTGCATTGCTGGACAGCTCAGTACATATTGATGTATGCCTGCACTGCCATGTGCCAACAATCAATACCTAGACACTTAAGAGTTTATCGTGTCTGTGAGTGCATTGAGACCGTCTTAGCTTACATACTGTACTTGTGTTTCTATTTAATCCATACTTCATGTAGTTTTGTAGCAATATGTAGTAAGCTAAAACAAACATAATATTGAATATTTTCTGAAATGTAGTCATATTGATGCCATAATTTGTATGTATGATCTAGTGACACCCAGTGATGGGAGGAAGACGTGGGGCCGGACGGCAGTGTGTAAGAAAGAGGACCTAGGGACCAAGAAGAAGGGCCGAACATGGGGGCCCAGCTCCACACATCAGCGGGAGAGAGTCGGAGGGGAGGACAGGTACACAAAAAGAATATTAAAGATAATTTTTTTTCCTCCAAAATATATATAATGTTAATATATAATTTCTCTAGCTATAAAGGTTTTGTGCCAATTTTAATATAGTTTTTTTAATCACCTCACTATTACGACATAGGCCAAGTTTGGAATATATGCAAATATAAACAATTTCGAAAGTACAGAACAAGCTGTTTTTTAGCTTAAGGCTGAAATACACAACACAGTTTGGAGGAGTCAACACTAGTTGCCGAATAGTTGCCGAGTCAGTCTGAACATTTTGGGTAGCCGGAGTTGACCGTTTTCAGAGAAAATTGCATAGTGTATGATCGGCACAGACTCTGATTTTTAGCTTCAGAGTGTGATTCCATCCAGTCTGAGGATATCAGACATGTTTGATATTTTGATTCGATTTTAGAACAAATTGTTAAAACACATTGTTTTCATTGGTCTCCAAGCAATGAGCCACATGTTTCGGCAGGAGTTTGTGTTCAGAACGTTAGTGTGTGATCCTCAGTCATTTACTTTACAATACCAAGTTTTTCTCTGTAGCTGTACATTTTAAAAATCGATGGCTAGTGTTTGAAAATCAGATTTTAAAAGCCTTTCAATAAGTGGTCTAAATCAGACATTTTGAGTTTTGAAAGTTCTCAAAGTACAAAACTTTATTCCAGGGGCTGTTTACACATCGTATTCAACTAAAAAAAGAACTTTTTATGCACTTTGGCCATTCATTTACATGACAACAGCATTCTGGGGGCATGAAAACGATACATTTTAAAAACGGGTTTCAAAGGACAAGTTTTTGAAAACAATAGCGTTATCAAAAATGTGCATTTGTGAAAACAGTGACGTCATGCACATGCCTATTTCATGTTCAGTCTATAGGCGTGTAGCTTCTTTACAGTGACATCGCCACCTACTGGCCTGACAGCAGAATACAGCATTTTTAGTCGCCAGCGTTTTTTGAAAAAAAGTCACCAGGATTTTTGATCATTTACACAAAAGTTTAATGGCCCCCAGAATATTTTGTTGTATGATAATATCTGAACATGCAATATATCAAAAGAAAAAACTGACCCTCTGCTTTTAAGCAATACAATTCTAGCTTCAAGCATTGTTTGTTTTAAATCAACACTTGAATGTGGGTAAGTTTCATAAAAAAGCTACATTTTGAACAAAAACCATAGAAAATTGTGTTTTTGTCAGAGACTGCAGTCTGGATTGAATTCACAACGATGATCAAAACACAGATGGAGTCCATCAACACCCCAAAGCTTCACAGTCCTAGAGCTCATCCTGGGTCCACGTTTCATTCAGTTTTAATTTATATGCTGTTTAATGTTGATGATTGCGTTATTTTGCATGTGCATATGATTACATATGATATTGCTTGTTTCTGCATCTTCTTCTCCTGTGTTTAGATCAGGAGATTCTGTACTCTTTCAGAAGATGCGTAATAGCACCCCCTACCGTATAACAGTGAAAACACAAAAAAGCCAGAAAATTCTGTTAATGGCAGAAAAAGAGTTAACATTATCAATCCCATTACAATGCTAAACTCTTCCGAGAATTGTAAAATACATAAAATACCATAAATACTATTTTACAGCATTCCTGTAAGTTAATTAATAGTATTTTTGTTTAGGTTAAAATCACTCGGGGAGGGCAAGGTGTGGTCCTCCAGTGCCCCAAATCTGGGGAAGTCCCCAAAACATGCTCCTATAACAGCTGGATTCTCAAGTCTAAATGAAATGGGTGAGTCTGAATCACACTCAGATTTTGACCCAACACAGTTCGACAAACCAATTAATTACTGACATGAACTGAAATGATAGTAATTTAATGGTCTGTTTCTCCTTATTTATTATTCATTAATCACCTTTATCTTCTGTGTAGAGGAGCATTGTGAGTTTGATGACAGTTCCCCAGGACGTCTGGCTCCTGACCTGGGCAGTAATGGGGCGATGGAGGAGGTGGGTACAGGGACGGGAATGGGCACACAGGACTCAACGCTTCGACGCTGCAGCCAGAGGAAGAAAAGTGACCTGCTGATGCTGGGCTGTGCCTCCATACTGGCTGCTGTGGGCCTCGGTTCTGACATCTTCCAGTTGGGACGACAACAGGTACACACTGTTAGAGAGTGAGAAAGTGGGAAAGTAAGTAATAAAAGAAAACAGGTTAAGGGTCAGATTTACTAAACAGGGCAAATTAGCGTGAGGGAAAAAAAAAACTCCTGCAAATGCATATGCAATAAGATCAGCCGCAAAAATAACCCTGTCCACACTTTTCAGCGCTCATTCTTCACCGTGTGTCTTTAGTCAATCCTGACAGTAGTTTTTTAACGGCAAAAGAGGGTTTGTGCTGGTGCAAGCTGTTAGTAAATCTGGCCCTAAATATTATCTTAAAACAAGATTTTAAATATTAATACTTTAATTATTATTATACATTTAATTGTACAATTTATGCAAATTAATGCTTGTATGTTATAATACATTTTAATTTACAAAAATAATAATTACACACATATACATATACATATATATATATATAATTAGTGTATAACATTTCATTGCAAAATTACATATTTCCATAAAGTGCAACAAATACTTTATATAAATATTTTACAAATAATATTTAATATAGTTTTTTTTCTTTTTTTTAAATTACATAGACACTGATAGATATGAATAGATGTTGATGATAATATATTGTATATATTGATATATGCAATGAATTAATGCTTTGGCATATGCAATGTATTTGACCTTTTGTTGAACTCATGTGACATTATTCATTCATTTGTGTACAGATGAGTCAAGATGAGCAGGACCCGCGAGAGGAGCAGAGGAAGAAGAAGGAGGGCCTGTTCCAGCGCACGGGTCGATTCAGACGCAGCACCTCTCCACCCAGCCGCACACTGTCACTCTCCCTGTCCCACAACCGGCATCATGACTCCACCCTGCCCAGCATGGACCCGTCTCCCTCTGTTACCCTCCTCTCCCTTTCCTCTCTCTCCGACTGCAACTCCACCAAGTCCCTGTTGCCGTCTGACCCCGATGACTTTGCCCCGACCCCTAGTAGTGCTCTTCCGGTGATCTCTCCTGCGCCGGCATTAAACCCTCTGCTGGACCTGAGGGCAGAGAGCTTCAAACGAGAGCCCAATCAGTCCCTCACACCCACCCACGTTTCTGCAGCAATGGCATTAAACCGCGGGCACCGCCGCACACCCTCGGATGGGGCCATTCGTCCTCGAGCACAGACGGTCGTGGGGCATCGCCGCACCCCTTCTGACGGGAGTATGCCCTTCCCCCCCGCACCAGCCCCGACCATCACATCATTTACAGGTACTGTATTTTGATACTGTATCTATCTATCTATCTATCTATCTATCTATCTATCTATCTATCTATCTATCTATCTATCTATCTATCTATCTATCTATCTATCTATCTATCTATCTATCTATCTATCTATCTATCTATCCATTATTGCTCAAAATCAATAGTGAGTCTCCTTAGATTCTCCTGACTGTAATAAAAATATTTTATTCCTGTATATTACAGTGTATATAATATAATATTAAATATGTGTGTGTGTGTATATATATATATATATATATATACTGTATGTTTCATATTACAGTAATGAGAAGAGATTTTTTTGTGATGTTACATAATAGTATATGAAGTTGCATGAAGACAATATTTTAAACCACCAAGATGTTTTAACTTTTTGTAATTCACCATTATTTTCAACAGTGATTCTAATTACTGTAATAGAGTTTTTCCTTTTCCTTTTATTGCTGTATTACAGCATATACATATATATATATATATTGAGGGGGAAATGTGCTTTAAAAATAAGCATCATTATACAAGATATAAAAAAAAAATCTTGTGTGTCATTTAGTCTTTCATGTTATTCATATGTTCTCCTCAGGTTCTCGTGAAACTCTTGACATTCCACGCCTACCTGACCCGTCTATGGTCTTCCCCTCAGTCCAGCGCCGCAAACCCCCTCCTCCTATTCCTGTGCCAGAGCCGGACAGCCATACGGGCACGCTCGAGCGCCCCAAAACCCTCGAGTTCGCTCCCCGCCCTCGCCCCACCCCAGCTCGGGCACGTCCGGACCCGTGGAAACTATCATCTCTGTCCCAGACACTCAGCTCATCTCCGGGTAGTAGCTGTGACAGTCCGCTGGGCTCGGGTGACAGCGGAGTGAGCGCCGGAGTGAGTGCCGCCCATCCAAGCCTTCTCGACATGGACATGGAGGGCCAGAGCCAGGACAGCACCGTCCCCCTGTGCGGACAACGCAAAGCCACTCTATGCGGTCAGAATTACTCATAGAAAGCCCCACCGCCTGGGCCGATGCACCCTCAGCCAGCACTCATTAGAGGTTTCCCCACAGTTTGCCCTGTGATCCCATCAGACCACACTCTCTGGCAGCTCTAATGGAAAAGCTGCCCTCTGCAGTAGCTAGACAGACGCCTTCTGGACAGGTTAAGCCATAAATGACCTTGATTGGTTTCGCAATGACTGACTGTCTCCTAGTTTAATGGGCCTCTTAACAGCCGAGGTCGTTGGTTAAGTGGCGGCCTCTAGTGAAAGCTTTATCACAAATGGAGCAGGAGAGGGCAGTCTAACTACTGTAGGCCTGTGACCTTCCTCGTTTTCTTCATATCTCTGGCCTCTTCCTCATCATGGTCTCCGTGGACACAACCTGAAAATGACAAGTTCCCTCCAGTGTGTACATTGTAAAGTTCAGTGATGCTTTCTGTAATTATAATCAGGAGAATCTTGTATGCAATTAATTGCGATGACACAGGGAGCTCTTTTTCATTGTAATTTCATTGCTGATATAAAAATAGGTGTACTATAAGAATTTTATATTTTTCTTTTCTTTTTTTGCGTGGAAAAAACAAACTAGGACTCTCAGCACGACCCAATCAGAATGTGAGAGCAGTCCAAATGTGAAATTAAACATGAGCGGGCACTTTCTCTCCATGTGTGGAGGTATTTGGCACTTTTCAAGAATATGGTACAATTTTTTGTTTTTTTTAAGCATTAGAGGCATAAATCCATGTTTTGCTGAACCAATCATGAAAAGCAGGTCGTTTTAAAAAAAAAAAAAACCCTCAAATGCTTGTATTCCCCTTAAACCGGCCGCAGAAGCCTTGAACTTTTAGAGCTATTCAACAGATATAATCATACAAATTCTGTTAAATTGATATTGACTATATTGTTGTTTATTAATGCATTTTAACGAGCAAAAAAAAGTCTTATTTACCTTTACCAATACAAAATATTTCACGTAAATGAAGTCATTTGAACCCTCTCTGCAGGAAGAGAAGTAAAGATCCTCATTCCATGTTGACGGCGTTTGATAAATTAGCAAATATTTGCCTCTAATTTGTGGGAAATTACTCAACATAGCTCCTACTGACAGCCTAATTTATCATAGATTTGCAACCCTTTTTTATGATAAATGTTGTCTGTTTTTGAAGTTTAAAATAATTAAATAAATAAAAAAACGGGTTTTAAATGGCATTTATTGATCCCAAACAAGTCTACACTAGTGTCCAAGCGTTTGGCATTAAGATTTGTAATATTTTTGAAAGAAGTCTCTTTTCTGCTTTTACAGTTTTCTATTTGAATAAATATAACGTATTCCTGTGATCATTCCTCCAGTCTTCAGTGTCACATGATCCCTCAGGAATCACTCTGATATGATTTGATGCTCAAGAAACTTTTATTATTACTATCATCAATGTTGAAAACGTTTTTCCCTCAGGATTCTTTAATGAATTAAAAGCATTTATGAAAAGAACAGCAAATTATTTGAAATATATATATTTTTCCCAGCTCTTTACCTTTGATCATTTTATTTCAGAATTTTGACTTTTTTTCCTCAAAACTGCGAGTTATAAAGTCAAAATTGCAGGATATATACTCACAATTCAGACTTTTTCCCCTCAAAATTGCGAGTTTATTTGATATTTATTTATATCACATCAGATTTGACTTTCTCAGAATTGCAAGACAACTCGCAATTGCGACAAAAGTCAGTTACCTTTTTTAATTTTTATTCAGTGGTGGATATAAGCTTCCATATTTGAATGCATCCCTGCTGAATAAAAATAGTAATTTCTTTAACAACTTTTGAATAGTAGTGTATATGCCCCAAAATTTGTTAGCAGAGTTGCAAATCTCACCGAAAAATGAATAAAACAGCTGATCGTTCAGTTTTTGAAGGTTAATCTGTACCGTATTCGTGGAAAGTGCCTCTTTCTGTGCATGTCTGGATGAGTGTGCTCGGCTCATTTATTTCCATCCCCCCCAATCATCATAAAATCATCTGAAGAGACACAATGTCAGCTCCTGAGGAGAGAAGGACAGAAATGGGTGGTTTTTGCAATTGGCAATAAAGAGCAAACATGTACTACCTATTTTCTATGACTGTGTTCCAGACAGACAGATCCTCGCCTCCTGAAGTGACGTTCTTCCTCCAGCAACTGAACAATTCAAGGAACAGTATGTACACCAGATCTGAGCGCAGAGAGCATTGTGAAGGACGCCGTCATGTCAGGGCACATGGAAAGAGACGTGTGATGAGGTCATCGATGACGTCACACTTGTGGATGTTCTTTTGATGGACTGAACGATGCTGAGACACGCACACTGGAGGGTTTTCAAGTTCTTTGTGTTGAACCGTTAAACCTGGTAGTAGACAGTATTTTTTTTGACTGTCCACCAATGAGTATGTCTGTATGTGTGTGTGTGTGTGTGTGTGAGAGAGCAGGCAGGTGTGTGTGCATGTGTTTTTGTGTTCTTATTGTTATCATTTGTATGGGGTAATTCTCTGTGCAGGGGGTTGGACAAACCCACCACCTTATTTCCTGTGTGAGGAACACTAAGAGTATTTATTAAAATAATTGTTACAAGCAGTGATATGCTGGTTTTGACACTCATTTTCTGTCATAGCTCTTGTCGTGCGGTTTCATGTTTACACAAACACCATCTTAAAGATCCTGTTAAAACATGCAACACTAACTTCATTATTATTATTATTTTTAAATGTTTAAAAATGAGTTAATGTAATGCAGATTTCTTTATTATAACAATTTTCCACATTTTGAATAATAGTAAAGTCATGAAATAACACACAGCTATCTTTTTTGTTAGTTTTATTCATAAAACATTATTTGTTTACAAAATTAGCAATGTATTCATGCATATTTCAATTAAAAGGTTTTAAAATTTAAAAATAAATAAATAAAATCCAAAGCTAATTTTAAGTCTTACTGCAGATCTGTTATGGTGAGGATCACATCTTGCATGTCTCAAAATTAAAAAGGAATTAAAGCCCAATACATTTCATAACAATAAAGCCAGGTCAAATTTTTTAAAAGATGTCCATTAGATGTCGCCAAAGTCCCGCAATGCAAGTTATGACGCAATGGATTCCTAGAATGTTGTTTTGTGTTTGTTTTACGTTCACGTGAGCACAAATACAACAGCTATCAACTCATTTTGCTTTTTTAAAATATGAAATAAAGTTAATGACAAATATTTTCAAAGCAAACCCAAAGAAACAGTTTAAATAATGTACCTTTAAGAGCATAGCCGTGGACAAAAGCACGACATGAGAAGCTCACAGACACTGACTGCTCTGTTTACATCAACGTTTGTTCTGTGAGGACAACAATGGGAAGAAACCACACTTAGGTCTTCCTCTCCACAGAGAGAAAATAAGCACATTTTAAAACTATAATTAACCCATAAACTGCTCGATAACAATACCGACCGAAAAATGAAAATTCTGACTCACCCTCCCTCCAACTACCAAAAGAAATCGTAAAACTAATTTATATGAATTGAGTGGTTTAGTCCAAATTTTCTGAAGAGACACTATCGCTTTATATGATGAACAGACTGAATTTAGGCTTTTATTCACATGTAAACATTGATCAACTGCTCAACCGGAACATGCTTGATGCGTGAGAACAAACCTCATTGGTTCTTGGAAGCTCTGCGTAAGGCGTGAATGTGCGTGGGAGATTAATATGTATTAACCTGGGGCCTATACCATGAAGCCAGATATGTTTGAGCTTATTTTGTGCCAGTCCTGGGTTTTAGGTAACATTAAAGTGGTTTGGCTTTTAGCAGTGTTCATCTCCATAGTAACCTGCTCCAGGGCAGGTTATGTCCTGGCTTAAACTGAAATTGGACCAATCAGCTGTAAGCAAAGTGACACACCTCGGATGTAATAAAGTCACTCTGCCTTCTCTACTCCAAATTAAAGGTCACTACATAGCAAATGGATTTTAAAGATTAAAGCGTCTGGCTTTTAACAATGCTTATTTATAATAATAATAATAATACTTTTGAATGATTTAGATACACTCACCTAAAGGATTATTAGGAACACCATACTAATACTGTGTTTGACCCCCTTTCGCCTTCAGAACTGCCTTAATTCTACGTGGCATTGATTCAACAAGGTGCTGAAAGCATTCTTTAGAAATGTTGGCCCATATTGATAGGATAGCATCTTGCAGTTGATGGAGATTTGTGGGATGCACATCCAGGGCACGAAGCTCCCGTTCCACCACATCCCAAAGATGCTCTATTGGGTTGAGATCTGGTGACTGTGGGGGCCATTTTAGTACAGTGAACTCATTGTCATGTTCAAGAAACCAATTTGAAATGATTCGAGCTTTGTGACATGGTACATTATCCTGCTGGAAGTAGCCATTAGAGAATGGGTACATGGTGGTCATAAAGGGATGGACATGGGCAGAAACGATGCTCAGGTAGGCCGTGGCATTTAAACGATGCCCAATTGGCACTAAGGGGCCTAAAGTGTGCCAAGAAAACATCCCCCACACCATTACACCACCACCACCAGCCTGCACAGTGGTAACAAGGCATGATGGATCCATGTTCTCATTCTGTTTACGCCAAATTCTGACTCTACCATCTGAATGTCTCAACAGAAATCGAGACTCATCAGACCAGGCAACATTTTTCCAGTCTTCAACTGTCCAATTTTGGTGAGCTTGTGCAAATTGTAGCCTCTTTTTCCTATCTGTAGTGGAGATGAGTGGTACCCGGTAGGGTCTTCTGCTGTTGTAGCCCATCCGCCTCAAGGTTGTGCGTGTTGTGGCTTCACAAATGCTTTGCTGCATACCTCGGTTGTAACGAGTGGTTATTTCAGTCAAAGTTGCTCTTCTATCAGCTTGAATCAGTCGGCCCATTCTCCTCTGACCTCTAGCATCAACAAGGCATTTTCGCCCACAGGACTGCCGTGATACTGGATGTTTTTCCTTTTCACACCATTCTTTGTAAACCCTAGAAATGGTTGTGCGTGAAAATCCCAGTAACTGAGCAGATTGTGAAATACTCAGACCGGCCCGTCTGGCACCAATAACCATGCCACGCTCAAAATTGCTTAAATCACCTTTCTTTCCCATTCTGACATTCAGTTTGGAGTTCAGGAGATTGTCTTGACCAGGACCACACCCCTAAATGCATTGAAGCAACTGCCATGTGATTGGTTGATTAGATAATTGCATTAATGAGAAATTGAACAGGTGTTCCTAATAATCCTTTAGGTGAGTGTATAATCTATGTAATTATTATACACTCTAAAAAATGCTGGGTTAAAAACAACCCAAGTTGGGTTGAAAATGGACTAACCCAGCGGTTGGGTTGTTTTAAGCAAACATTTAACCCAACCACTGGGTTAAAACAACCCATTTACTGGGTTAAAACAACCCAATTGCTTGGGATTTTTTAGAGCGTACCTTCTTAACTTTTACTTGCATTGACATATACAATTTTTTCTTTAAGGTGTCCTTTTTCATAGACAGCTCTTTTCTTCTTGCTGTGTTAATTTGTTTAAATTCTTAATATTTTTCAGTCATGTAATATTCTGCAGAAGCGAGAAGTGAATCTCAGTTTCGCGAATACACAGCATGTGATTGGCTGTTCACTACTGATGTCACAGCTAAACTCAGGATCAAAGCCTGAGTTGACAGAATCATGGGACCAACAAAGCCTGAATAGATTGGTTTGGTTTTGTCAACTCGAAACTAATCCTGTAGCCCTGAGTTTGTTAAACTGCCATCATGGTACAGGCCCCTGGTATTAACCGACATGTGGGTGAGTAATTAATGACAGAATTTTCATTTTTGGATGAACTAACACTTTAAATGCTAAAGATTTGTCCTGACTCTTGCTTCCAGTGGAGTATAAAATGCTGACCAAAGTTGTTTTCATACAATAAACTATAACAGCCTCAGACTCGCCACTGACATAGCTTTGCTCTTGTCTGTGAAAGCAGAAGCAGACGCCAGCCAGTTACTTAGCAACCACAATTCACTTCCATGGCAATGCTATAAAAAGCAACAACAAAGAAAAAACGGGAAGATGATGGACATGACAGAAATGTGAGGGACACAGAAGAACCTATTTTGACCTCCACAGATGTACTTTGCTTTTAATATTTGATTTGACATACTTTATTTACAGTCTGCTGCATAATTTATTTTCTGATTAATTAAATAATGTTGTTTTAAGCATAATATAATTTCCATTCAATAAATTATTAACCTTTTCTCTCAAATTCATAATATAACGGGCCATCCCTAA
>CM031960.1:10332864-10407864 GCA_018749465.1 Paracanthobrama guichenoti | reverse complement strand
CAGATACACACACACTCAACTAACCTCAGCCACTCCCACATCACACACACACACACACACACACACACACGCACACACAACTAACCTCTGCCACTCCCACTCCAGACACACACACACACACACTCAACTAACCTCAGCCACTCCCATGCCAGCCACACACATACAGACACACACAGACACACACACACTCAACTAACCTCAGCCACTCCCACATCAGACACACACACACACACACACACACACAACTAACCTCTGTGACTCCCACATCAGACACACACACACACACAGACAGACACACACACTCAACTAACCTCAGCCACTCCCACACCAGACACACACACACACACACACACACACACACACACACTCAACTAACCTCAGCCACTCCCACGCCAGACACGTGTCAAAGCAGCCGGAGCAACTTTACTGTTTACCGATGTGATTAGACACGCACAGGTGAGTGACACATGTACGCAATTTCCTGCAAAAACCATCCCGACAGGTCTAAAATATAAACAGTTACAATCGGCTTACCATAGTGATTCAAGGGTTTTGGAAGAAGGATTGATGATGTATTGACTATTTAAATTTAGTTAATTTTGAACAAAAAAGATACATAGTGTACCTTTAAAAGGTCCAACTTTTAACCCCTTATTTTAACTTTAGATGTCTTGCTCCTATTTAGATGCAGGACAGTTTAATGAAGAAAAACTGCGTTGCGACCTGTTTTACAGAATACGGAAGTTTCAGACAGTGGTTCAACTGTAATAGTTCAGTTACATTAGTGACATTCTCCAATGGAGAGCTTTCTAATTAATATTTCTAATTAAAAACCTTAATCATATTGAGCAAATGGAACATCCGAATGTCATTTACTTTTTGTTGGAATTGTATGGGCCGTAGTAGTTTCCTTGTCATTGTGTTTCTACTCTGAATGTTTGGTTTTGCATACAAAAATACACTTACAAAAGTTTCTCTTTTTAAACTTTATTTGTAGACTTCAAATACCAATCAATAGTGCATTCTTGGACTGACTTGCAGGTAAACATAACCAGTTCGCAGGTCTTCTGATGTCCGGTGGAAGTATGTACAGTACTTCCCAAAGAGGCAATGAATGACCGCAGTAATGCATTAACATTGTAGTAACCGGAACAACCAGAGGGTCCAAGTCTCTCTCTCCAGAACAGGCAATAAAAAAGGAAAAAGAAACCAGTGGATTTTTCTCTCTCTTTCAGGACAGTAGGGTACCCTCACCCCTTCTTCCTCTTCTACGATATGACTATTGCCATTCAAACCCATCCCAGATGACCTTTCTTTCTGGAGGTCAAAGGGCAAACCCTGATTCCTTGGACTGGCAATCAGATAAAAAAAACAAGGCTAAGACATCACAAATAAGCCAAGATACAAGAGGAAAACTGAACATATACACAGGTACAAAGCTGCCCCTCACAATGTTAAATATATTTTCCATAAATCTCTTTTATGTATCCTTCTCATTTGCTCTCTCACATATTGATAAAAACGATTTAATAAAGTAAAGCTTTCGACAACCATTTTAATATGTCTTTAAACCGCACAAGTCTACTATGACATTCAACAAACACATACCTCAAGTGACATCCAAGAAAAAGTAAAGTACAGTTAAGTTTATTTGCTTGTCCATAAACCAGTTTGTGCTTTTGTTGTTGCCGATTGACAACAGTCAGATTTAATGTTTCTCCATCTGTGCAGAAAGAGATCCAGCACACGGGGACATATGGACCACAGCTGAAAGAAGCAAAGGTGATGGCAGAGACTCCATACAGGACGTTGTCAGCTTTGCTCTGTTATAGATGAAATGACCTTTAGCATGTACAGAAATCCAAAGAACATATCAAAGGTAAGGTGGAGAGAGAACTGCCACAAAACAGAGGAGACAAGAAACAGCTGGAAAGAAGGAACGCGTCAGAACAGCCAACACTCTCTCATGGCAATTCGTAACCACTTTACATTTTGGTGGTTAATTGGTATGAATTTGTACGATCTCATTTGTATGGCTAGGTTTAGGGGTCGAGTTAGAGCATGCTTACTTTTTTTCTAAAAATCATACGTTTCCCTACAAAAAACTAAAAATAAATAACACCATACGAAATTGCCACCTCGCAAAATAGTTACATTTTCTCATGAGATTGGGTTGGAACAGCACAGAAAGAGATCACTGGATTTCTCATGCCAATTTATTCATGACTACATCATCAAGAGTTGATTTGAGCATTAAAATGTGCACTCAGTATAAGCTTTTCGGTTACACTTTATTTTGATAGTCCCCTTTAGACATTCAATTGACTATAAGGGGGGTGTTCACACTTGTAGTTCGGTTCGCTTGGTTTGTTTGGTCCGGACCAAAAAAGAAAATTAGTCTTGGTCCGCTTAGCAATCACATTGGCATTTTAACACCGCACAGGCATAGGGATATGTTCACAACCTGATTGGTCGGCTTTTATGACGTATATTTCAGGACGGAACTTACCGAGCTGGGCTAAATGTGCTCGTTGTATGTGCGTAGCTACATATGATGGTATTTTGACCAGTTGAGAACTCGTGAAGAGCTTATAAAATGTATAAAGGAGTTAAAGCAGTGTCAGGAATCCCTCCGTCACACACACAAACCAAGATCTGCTGCGAAGAGACGCGGTTCTGACGCCTGTACCGACCTGTGATGGGCAACATCACGACTGTGATGAGAAAAAACAGGTGTGCTTGAGCATTCTGTCCTTTTTAGGGTTGCATTCAAAGTGTGCAAAGTGTGATTGCATCTTGTGACATCACGTCCTGTTTTTGGTTAACTTTCATGTCTTAGGTTGGTGTTTCTCGTTCATATTTCATTCTAACTGCACTAGAGTTTGTTTGTTTCCATCTTTTCAGCGGTCTCGGTCCAATTGTTTGGTGTGCACCAGGGTTCAGATGGCAGCGTTCACACTTATTCAGATGAACCGACTAACAGAGCAACCATAACAGGATTCGTATTAAACAAACCAAACATGCCAAGTGTGAACACACCCTTTGTTGAGTATTAGTAGACTGTTAGGGGTGGGGATAGGGGTAGTAGAATACGTTGACATGTACTTGCAATGTTACTTCTAGTCAGTAGAATGTCTGTTGGGTTAGGGTTAGGGAGGACCATCACAATAAAGCAGATATTAAGCAGACACTCCACTAATACTCTAATGATAGTTAGTTGGCATGTAGGTGCAACGTTACTTATACTCAACCGAATGTCTAAAGGGGACTAGTTTCTGTTTGTATTTCACTAGTTCTTATTCATCCCAGAGAAGCATATACTGACACCTACTGGTGTGGATGTATGATATTTGTGTATTCGTTTGTGAATATTTTGTAAAGTGCCTTTAGCACTTAAGAAATACATATAATAATGAACAAATTATTATTATTATTGATATTGCCCTAAGAGAGGGCAACCCGCTCCATGTGGAAAACATCAGCTTTTATTAGACTACTGATGTGACTGGAGTCTTGATTGCATGCGAGTATTCATCATTTTTATCATATCACTTTCCCCGCCATTGACGGAATTTTCTGTCATTTATGAGACAACGCTTCCTTGATGGGCTTTCCGTGTTTTCACTGTTATACAGTAGGGGGCGCTATTACACATCTTCTGAATGAGTACAGAATCTCCAGATCAAAACACAGGTGAAGAAGCAGCAGAAACAAGCGATATCATATGTAATCATATGCATAAGTAAAATAATGCGAAAACCGCCTAATGTTACTGAATGAAATGTCGACCCAGGATGAGCTATAGGACTGTGAAGCTTCGGGGTGTTGATGGACTCGAGACTGTTACTCCAGCTGTGTTTTGATCATCGTTCTGAATCTTCGACAAAAATGCCATTTTCTTAGCTGCTCGCTCAAAATGTTGCTTTTTTATGCAACTTACCCACATTCAAGTGTTGTTAAAAAAAGAATGTTGAAATGTTTTTTTAGTTTAAAAGCAGTGGGTCTGCTATTTCTTTTGAAATATTGCATGTTCAGATACAACTAAATATTCTGGGGGCCATGATTAATGATTAAAAAAGCTGGTGCTGGCTGGCAACAATTTTCAAAAACGCTGGAGGGGGAAAGAGATATAAACTAAAAGTTCTACTCAGTGTAGGCATTCAACTTTTTAATGAAGAAAAAATAACTGAATGCACCTTATTTTATCACCATTTCCTCATGTGCCACTGCAATAAAGAGATTAACTGAATCTCATTAGTCTTCTCATCTGAATCCCCAGAGTCCCACTGACACAATTAAATCTCTGCCTTATATTAGGTCAGATGGATAATTTCATCTGTCCTCCCCCATCTCCTCAAGGCCTCCTCAAATGCATCCAACAAAAGATCATAACAAAGCATGAAGACAAACACTTAATGCTTTTGTAAAACATTAATGGTTGTCACAACTACAACTCTCAGAGTTTTACCTACCGCTATTTTGTAACACTGATGTTTGGGGTAGATATATTAAGTTTCACAGACCTTTATCAAGATGTTGTGGATCCTGTTTCTTGTGGAAAGACAAGCGTTTTCAATATGGCTCCATTAGTCAATAATATTCCAACCATTGTGACATTATCAGGACGCGCTCTTCTCCTAAAGGGGAGGGGCTAAGTGACAGTCTGATATAAGGGAAATGGACGACGAGGTTCACAAAACACCTGCTAACATTAGTACGGAGAATGTTGCACCTTTGAGAAAGGGAAAGATAGCAACTTGCTCAAACCACTATAGTACAGCAAACTGAGAGGAAAAACAAAATCGATATCAAAGGACAAATTACAAACACTTGAATTAGCCCTTGAATTGAAACAGTTCAGAAATTGAGTTATTGAGAGATGCCCAAATTCAAGAGAGAGAAAAAGGAGACAGAAAGTTGGCAGGCGAGCATGAGATCTAGTTGTGAAGCATTGCTTCTCCTCTGTATTGAGCAGAGAGTGTATTTCTCAATGGATCAGAGTGAGTTCAAAGGTCACTAGCCTAATCGTTGACCATCATCATCTGCACTTAAGTAGCAGTGTGGCTTTGACACGTGTGCTTTCACGCTATTCTCTACCTACAGACTCAATTCAGCCACCCATGTTTTTCACTATGTGCATTTTAATATCCTTATTCGATCCTTTTAAATAGTAATGTCAGATCCCCAGTGTTTATATAATCATAATAGAGCATTTCCTCTTTTTTCGTTGTCTTCGTTCATCAGTCAGATTCTCAGTACCTGGGAAAGGATTTAAAGGGACAGAGCGAGAAAAGACAGTCGCGGGATGCTGTGCTGTGGCTGTGCCCGTTTCGAGTCCGCTTTCAGAGCACATGTATCCTGGTTGTCCAAGGGATGCGGGACGTTGTGGGAAAAAAGGGGAGAGACTCGAGAGGAGAGCTTTTCTTTCAGGGATAGGGCGAGGCATGAGGGGGTGGAGCAGTGGGCGTCGGGCTGAGTTTAACCCAAGGACTCTTTTCCACTCTCACGCACCTGCTGACTGCTCTTACTCATCTTCATCTCCGTCAGCTGGATGTATCGCAGCACGTTTGTGTCTGGATAGAGAGAAGATGAAGAACAGAAAAAGAGAAGTGCAAGGAAGGAAGAAATAAAGACACCAGCATAAAGCTGCATTCACACTGCCAGCGACCTACCCTGTTTACACCTGGTATTAAGATGCGTTTTGTCCGATCGGATCACAAGTGGACGAGGGAGACACATTCCCGTTTACACCTGGTGTTTTAATCCGTCTCTTTTGTTCACTTGCAACCACTTCTGTCCTGAGATGCTCTTAGCATCTCTTCACTGGATTCCCATTAAATTAAGAGTTGATTTAAAAAACCTGTATATAAGGTGTTGTCTGGTCGTGCATCAAGGTATAAAAGTGATCTTCTTGTGCCATACTGTCCTGCTAGGGCACTTAGATCTTCTACTCACTTGCGCTTAACTGTGCCTCGGTGTCGCTATAAATCAAAGGGTGGCTTGGCCCGAGCTTTGGAATGGTCTCCCCTATCATGTGAGGTCTGCTCCTTCATTGGACATTTTTAAATCTATGGTTAAATCGTATTTCTATTCTTTAGCGTTTGAAAACCTGTAATTATTTTTGTGTAGATCTGCTTTGTACTCTGTACAGCACTTTGGATCAATCCATATTGTGTTTAAATGTGGTTTATAAGTAAACATTGTTGTTGATTTCTTCAAGGGGAGGGTCTATGGGCGGGTGAATGTATGGGCTTTTTCAGATCTTTTGATCTAATGGACAAAATAAGCTCACACAATTTACATATGACGGAGACGACGGATAAACATACAGAGAGCATTCATTTCTGCTCTGACAGCTGTAAGATCACACCGAACGCTGTGAGTGTGTGTTAGAAATCAGGAATGGTGAGAGAACATTGTGCTTGGTACGTTTTTCATCTTCAATCCAAACTTGGGTCTCCAGCCGACAAAGTTTAAATCCCGTCTGGCTAGTGTGCTTCCCATAATGTTTGCGTCTTTTGTGGCTGTTTGAACACATTCGACCACATGATCATCTACACTATGAAAGCAATCCGGTCGAATGTGCTTTCGACTACCTCGGGAAGTGATCGAAAGTGGACAAGCTCAAAACGTTTCAGACCCCGTTTACACCTGTATTTAGCATCGTCCACTTGTGATCCGATCGACTAAAACGCATCTTAATACCAGGTGTGCACAGGGCCTTTGTTGTTGCGTGTCGCCAGTGGCTGGTGGAGATCGCCTGGCGCTAAAAACAATTTTTTGTGGGAAAATACTACATTTAAATGAAATCAGAACTTAAAATGCTTAATATTAAAGATGAACGATAAACAGCGAGTGCTCTTTGCCATCGCAGCTATTTATCTGCAGCGAAAGTTTTGGAGCAAATTCATCTGTCATAGTATATTAATAAATAGTATGCATGTTAATAATATTTCAGTGTTTGATTTAAAGGGCATTTCGGTTTAATTTTGTAAGACAAACTATATGGCAGTACCACACTGTTTATCAGCTGATATGACAACATTTTTTTTTTATTAATGCACGCTTATTTCTCATATTTTTATAATTACATTGCCTCTGCATCATCTAACACATCTTCAAAAACATTAATAATTTTATAACATACATACAAAATGTACATTCAGCAAGACTCAAAAATATCCATTTTAAATGTTATAAGTTTTAAATGTTCTAAATTCCCTGGTGGCATTTAAAACAATCAATATTAGTTTTAATTTAAACAAAACACAGACTATTAATAATAATCAGCAGCTTATCAGTATCAGCCAGAATTGTAATATTGGTGAATCCCTAATACTCAATTTAGTGTTGAGTCACAATGCAAAACCCTTTGAGAAGCGCCACTGTATATGATATTAAAGCGATGATAAAGCTCACCTGCGGGTTCACGGCACTTGGCATCACGTAGGTAACGCAGGGCACACTCGTAGTCTCCAAGGTGGTAGAAGGCAATCCCAGCACGATACATGGCTTTAAAGTGATCCTGCTGGTGTCCGAGGACCTTCAAACAGTATTCCTTAACCCGCTCATAATTCACCAGCTCCGACTGCAGCAAGCACGCTATAATGAAGGAGAGAGTGTAAAAGAGAAAGAGAAGAAAGGGGAATTAGTACAATGAAAAGGTCAGGACAATACAATAAAACAGCTGAAAAACATAAATCGACAAACGGCTAGGGAGAAGAGAATAAAAATATACTGGTACAAAACACTGATCTGAGAGATAAAGAAGAAAAAAGGGCAGTATGTTTTCCTGCAGTCATCAGTTGTACTGAAGGTCTGAGAGCAGCAGTTTTTAATGCGATTGGTCTCAGATAACCACATTAGCACAAAGTGAAGGTCTAATTGCATCTTTCAGCCACTCTAGGCTCAGTGACACAGATGAAGTAATTGTTTTATCTGCCGTCTAAAGAGAAAATAAACCAAACGAGACACATCCTAATCTAAAGCTGCTCCTTAAAACAGTTAAAAAAAAGTGCATGCATTACCTAACAGAGGTATATATCACACGGGTAATAACAGCATGCTGATATACAGCCATATCACACGGCTATGAATATGATATTGCATTTATACAAAATTTTGACGCACGAGTAAATAAATAAGAAACAACAACGGAGTGTCTTTAAAAACACTCTTTTGTGCAGAACTATTTCCTTCTGCCACGGATTCAAATCTCAAGTTGACAGTTTAACAGTTGAGCCAAAGCCTCCGTTACTAATTCTGAAACGTAATTTTTTGAAGGAACGTGAATAACGAAGGAGTCGCTTCATTGAAGCTTATTGTATTATGTAGAATAGAGTATTAGGGTATTATTGACCTGCATCCGATATAGCATTCATTCTTCAGGTTGATGTCCATAATATTATATCTATTATAAAAAAATCAGTTTGAATGTCAGCTGAGGAAAGCGATATCTTTGTCCTTTTAAAAGTTAAAGGGGATTCCCATGACTAAATCAACTTGCTTGTTCTGACCATAGACCATAAAAAAATATGGATGAAGCGTCTTCACTTTTCTTCAGTGGAAGGTAGTGAAGCTGCCAATGTCCGCTGATTTGGGACAGTAGAGAGCAGGAAGTAGAGCCACAATATCAAAACCCCGCCCACACTCTCGCAGATGCAGAACAGTTATGGAAATGTAGAAATTAAAGCTAAAGCTCCAATCTCTCTCCGAAAAAAGTCTGTTGGTGCTTCAGTGAAGCTGTCAATCTCAGCTGTCAATCATGACCTCGCACCCCTGTTTTTATAGCATCAAATAAATAAATAACTAAAACCAAACTTATTTAAAAAAACGAACACTTGAAATTAAATCATCATGATAAAAACTGCCTAAAATGACAGAAGCCATCTTTAGGAAACAATCGTTTGAAGGGTAATTCGATTGTTTAGTTTGTCTCGCGTCCATTAGAATACATGGAGGGGCGGGGGTTATGAGCTTTACCGGGACCAGCCACCTGGGGGTGATCAAGACGTGCCAGCTTCAGTTTTGGGACCGGGGTTATGAGCTTTACTGGGATCAGCCACCTGGGGGCGATCGAGACGCGCCAGCTTCAGTTTTGGGGCGGGGGTTATGAGCTATACCGGGACCAGCCACCTGGGGGCGATCGAGATGCGCCAGCTTCAGTTTTGGGACGGGGGTTATGAGCTATACCGGGACCAGCCACCTGTGGGCGATTGAGACGCGCCAGCTTCAGTTTTGGGATGGGGGTTATGAGCTATACTGGGACCAGCCACCTGAATCTCTCAGCCAATCAGATTCGAGAGCCATATATATAATATGTTATATTATGAGAAACATATGACTGTATAATGCTACAATACTTCCACTATGGCCAACCAGAATAAAGAATTTTTAAGAATCTAAAGACATATCAAATATATCAGATAATTATATGAAAATTTTCCACATCCATTGCTAATATTTCATTGACTGAATTAAATGTTGGAGGTCTTAGGTTAAAAAAAAGGCCGCAGCTAATTAGATGCATGGCCCTGAAAGAACATCTGCACGGGAAATGAATTACTGCGGTGCCTGCTGGGCAGCTGGTGCGTGTTGTCAACCCTTCATCCAATGAGGGTTATTTATTCCAACAGCATATGACATGGCTCTGGACACTGATGGCAGGGGCTGTGAAACTCAATTTCATATTTCAGTTTGATCTCACTGCTTGTGGGGTGTGTGTGTGTATTATATATATATATATTATATATTATTATATAAACGTATTTATATATTTAATTTAATTGTATTTATATAGATTGTATTTGTATTTATGTTATTTATGTTTAATTTTTAACCATTAATTCTTGCTATCATCAAATATTAAATACAGTGACACCACAGTGAAATCTATGACTCTGCTTTGCCTTATAATTTTTATCTAGTTCAATACCTGTTTAATGCATCAGTGCGGCGCCAATCTTGGCCTGGTCTGACTGGCAGAGGTCTGACCCCTGCCAAGGTTAATGTCTGTCTGTGCAGTCGAGAGCCTGCTGACCACCTCATACACTGACAAAAACTGCTGTGTTATACCGACAATCTCCCTCTGTCCTTTCCTGTTACGTTCCTCCAACTATCACTTTGCCTGTCAGTGTGAAAGTCATGAGTCAGGGATATCGGCACAAGGCAGGACGTCAGTAGTGACCGAGCACAGGACAGAAAAGATCAGTCCACCACAAATTCAAACTGAGGCGATTTCTCACCACACAAATTCTACATTGAAAGTGCCAACCTGGCAGTAGATGAACCACCATCTGTAAGAATCACAAATACATGAGTGACAAGCCAATATATGAGCCAGGATGATTTATTAAGTACCCAGAAACCTTTGTATTCCTCAACAGCATTATCAAATCCCTTGTGTTTGATGACATAACACCAGAAAATGGAGATAAAAGGAAGGCCGTGTGCTGCTGTAGACACAAACTACAGCAAACATCTGCTTAAACAGCTGTTAAATCACACACATATAGTCAGTGGAGGAAAAGGGGAGGAAAACACGATTTGCAGAACCTAATGAAGGTAATAAAGACAGAAGGACAAACTAACAAGAGTAGGAGTGAGATAAACGATGATTAGATGACTAATGAAAAGCTTTGAGAGGGAAAAACCTAATCTAAATGAGTTCATTATAGCTAAAATTTCATTCCAACTAGAGTTTGTCAAGGCTTCATTCCTTTCTCTCCCACTAGCTTTTTCTGCTTTTTTCATTTGTTATCATTTCCCTCAAGATAACACTGTAAACATTTTAAGGACACAAAACATCAGATGCAGTGCAATAACATTTGGCTTTAGGTTTGACTTTCCCTCTAAAACACAGAAATTTACTGAGAGATTAAAGGAACGATGAAAGATTAAAGGCACTGCCTTGCTAAAACACACATATGTGGGAGATGCGGAATGGATAAAAATAACAAAAAAAATAATAGAGTAATGCTCTTAACGAACTATGTTTTATTTCCTCTTTCCATATTGTGAATAATAAATGTGTATTTGAATTGTTTGCGTGCTGGAGGTACGCTATTACGCCGCGTGCAGAGTGATGTTGACATTTAAGCTAGCCGGTGAGAGAAAATGGCACCATCAAAGAGTCTAAAGAGTCAAAGGGCATACAAAGAAGAATGGAAAGTCAACTATGCGTTCATCCTACCTGGTTTTGTGAATGCAAAGCCGGTGTGTCTTATCTGCAACAAAGTTGCCACTGTTTGTAAAGAATATAATATCAGACGGCATCACGAGATGAAGCATGGCACCTTCAAAGTGGCCTTTGCACTTCAAACAGAGGCACGAAACAGAGGTTCTGTTCTGGGCAAGAACTCCCTGTGCATCCATGCAGCCTAGCATGGATGAGAGCAGGCAGAGCAGCGATGACCCCTTGCAGATAGCATTAATGTCAATATTAAAATTTAGTCTGATTTTGGGGAATCAGATGCCAAATCCTGACTGACGAGAGGAGGAGCTGGGGATGGAGGAGGGTAATTAGCTCTGGAGAAACACAATAGCAGCTGATGATACTGAAGGAGCTTATATATGTGTGCTGTGATAGGCATTGTATTCCTATAGGTAGACGTGATCAGCTGACAGTCAGCTGATGCGAGCTTGAACAATTTGAACAATGCTATATGCTGGATTTGTTGTAATCTCTCTGGTTTGCACCGCCCACTCCAAGCGGCGCTCGAACCCGGGTCTTTCCACATGGGAGTCGGATGCTCTAACAATGCTCTAACAATGAGGCTAAAGGCTGCGACCTCTAACGTCAGTCACTAGAGCGTCTCTTGACATCAGGGGAGTGAGATTTACCTGCACAGCTCTCACTAGCTGGCCTCCGTTTCACTATCATGACAGATCTATTTCAAAACCAGCCGCTATGTGGGCACAGGCCAGATATTATTGCTGGCTGGCTAATTTTGGCCCACGGGCTGCCTGTTGCCGCCCACTGCTCTAGGTATTTATTTTGAATAAGTAATTACTTCACGACCGCTAAAAAAGTGTGTTCTATATAGTATGAGTGTGTGTATTATGAATGTACCGGACGTACTACATATACCATTTTGTCATTATCACGTGATCTGATAATCATGGGGTAAGCAAAATAATCTTGTTTTCTGTTTGAATTAAGATTATTTTGCTTATTTTTGAGTTATTTTCACCCAAAACAAGACAATAATTTTTACTTGTCTAGTAAATGCTTCTTGTTTTAAGAATGTTTAGATGTTTGGACTAGAAACAAGACAAAAATACTAAGTAAGAAATTCATTTTTTTGCAGTGCTGCCATTCACAAATCCTCTCCCGTGATCCTCATCACGGATAGTGTGCACACTTCAGAATCTCGCCAGAAGTAGTAGGTCATCAGGGGTACTTTTTTGAGTACTGTGAATTCAGACGTACTCTTTTGTCACACGCTGTTTTTCGCCTACTATATAGTAGGGAAGTATGTCATTTGGGATACAACCATAGCGCGTTTGTGAATTTGGGGGCGGAGCTATCAAGATCCTTTTGGGTAGGGGCATGTTTGTTTTGGTGATTTCTCAGAAATCACTTACTGCACCTTTAAAGTTGTCATTTCATGCATCTTAACCGTGATCTCCAGTGATTAACTGGGCAGGCCTGTCTCATTTGGTCTGGGATGGGAGAGAGAGAAACTGCCTTTCAGCACACAACATCGAGCTCATCGAGCGTCCTGTCCATCTTCATTCTGAGCCCTGGCGAGCTCTCGGTGTATTCGGTTTCAGGCAATAACGGTCTAATGGCTCCTAACTCTTGTGATATCCTGATCTTTCTCTCTGGGCCTTTCTCTCTTTCCACAACACACCTACGAGCACACACACATATACACACAAATCCCGCAGCCTGATTCATCACACAAATGGATAAGGTGTGGCATTGTGGATACTGAGGACTGCACTTAAGTGTCTGCTGAGTGGCTCTATGTGTGTAATAATGATGGCATCACATATTAATGGACCCAATGCACTTTATGCTACATCATAGTTATATGAGAACATAACAGCACAGCTAGAAAACTAAAGCTGGTCATCAAATGCTAACAGGGTCAATCATGAGATAATCTAACTTGAGGGGGTTTGATAGATTTTTCACCCTTGATGAAACACCACAAATCTGCTCTGCTACATATTGACAGAGACAAGTCACGGTTTGTTAGTTTTCAATCAAAGATTGATTCTTCTGCAATTTCGAAATGACACCATCAGACTGAGGTGCGAAAATCAACCAACAGTCGAAGAAGTAATCCACGTATGCCGAATGAACGAACAACAATGCATAGTTTACTGACTACTACTCCTGCAAAATTGAAGGTCCAACTAAAAGCTTGTTCACACCGGGATGATTATCACGCACACTTATTGCCGACGTTTAACGGCATGTAACTAAACAAAGGGCGCACACCGTCACGCAAAACACCAGGCGTAAAAGCGTCAGGGAAAAAAAAACGCCTCGGGTTAAAAACTGGCCGACTAATGAGATTTATTTATAACTTTTGTTCACGTGCCTGGAGCTGCTGAAGTTACAGTAAAACACGACTTGGTGGCGCTCAAGCACAAAACAGTCTTGCCGAGCACACAGTGATACCGAAGAAGAAGACGATGATGAAGAGGAGGAAGTAGACAAAAGAAAAAGACTTTATGACAAACCACAATAATTGTCCCAGTGTGCACGAGGCTTAAGAAACCTTGGCAAAACAGATTGAGGCTGACCTCAAAAACCACAGGCTTAGCCTTCCTGATGCCTAAACACAAAGCTTCCCACTACCAAGCCTGGAAAACTATTGTACAAAACTTTTGCAATCCATACAGCAATGTATTGGCTCCGGGACAAATCTCGTCCAAGCGTTTACTAAGGGACTGCGTGAACATTCTGCTAAACATCTTTTATGTTCAACAGAAGAAATAAAGTCATAATGGTTTGGAACGAAATTGAATAAAATTATTGCAGAATGTTTATTTTGGGGAAAACTATCCCTTTAAGGTGATTCAGAGATCGCTGGCTTGAATATTCCTAAAACTGAACAGGTGCAGGGACAGCTGTTGTGTGTGCGGGAGAGAAGAGCTTGCAATAGGTAGGATTGGTTAGCAAATGTTCAGGATTCCCCTCATATTTACACCTTCACATGAGAAGAAAAGGCAAAAAGCTACTGGTTAATCAGTAGAAAGGAAGGGAAATTAGCAAAGCAGGAAGAGAGCGGATCATGGTTTGTGAAATGCAAAGAATAGCAAAAAGGTGAGGCAGAACAGGGAGCGAGAACTTTAGGGTAATCGATTTCAAACGCCCTCCTCCTGGAACATCCATCTCCAGCGTACTGGATCTCTCTCTCTCTTTTTAGCACTTCTTATTATCAACTCTCCCTCTCTGTGCTTTTTTCCAGTCCCTCTTGCTCTCTCAGGGTCACTGCTCTTTTGACAGGTGCGGGGCTGACAGCATCAGGTAGGGGAGTGGAGTGGCGTTGGTTTGTGGTGATTACCCTGCTGTCACTCTGGTGGTAATTAGTTCTCTTGATGCTTAATGGTTGATGCAGGGACTCATCAGTCTGAATGACATCTCCCCTCCCACTGTGTCTTTTCTCACCCGCATACCGACCTTGTCTTTATTCTCCGCTTCACCTACGCCACTGATTAACACTTACTCTCACACGGACGGACGGACGGATAGATAGATGGACGGACGGACGGACGGACGGACGGACAGACGGATAGATAGATAGACAGACAGACAGATACACAAACAGACGGACGGACGGACGGAAAGACAGATAGATAGATAGATAGATAGATAGATAGATAGATAGATAGATAGATAGATAGATAGATAGATAGATAGATAGATAGATAGATAGATAGATAGATAGATAGATAGATAGATAGATACACGGACGGACGGAAAGACAGACAGATAGATAGATAGATAGATAGATAGATAGATAGATAGATAGATAGATAGATAGATAGATAGATAGATAGATAGATAGATAGATAGATAGATAGATAGATACACGGACGGACGGACGGACGGACGGAAAGACAGACAGATAGATAGATAGATAGATAGATAGATAGATAGATAGATAGATAGATAGATAGATAGATAGATAGATAGATAGATAGATAGATAGATAGATAGATAGATAGATAGATAGACGAGAGATGGACGTACGGACGGACGGAAAGATAGATAGATAGATAGATAGATAGATAGATAGATAGATAGATAGATAGATAGATAGATAGATAGATAGATAGATAGATAGATAGATAGATAGATAGACAGACAGATACACGGACGGACGGACGGACGGACGGACGGACGGACAGACAGACAGACAGATAGATAGATAGATAGATAGATAGATAGATAGATAGATAGATAGATAGATAGATAGATAGATAGATAGATAGATAGATAGATAGATAGATAGATAGATAGATAGATAGATAGACGGACGGACGGACGGACGGACGGACGGACGGACAGACAGATAGATAGATAGATAGATAGATAGATAGATAGATAGATAGATAGATAGATAGATAGATAGATAGATAGATAGATAGATAGATAGACAGACAGATACACGGACGGACGGACGGACGGACGGACGGACGGACGGACGGACGGACGGACGGACGGACGGACGGACGGACGGACGGACGGACGGACGGACGGACGGACGGACGGACGGACGGACAGATAGATAGATAGACAGACAGACAGACAGATAGATAGATAGATAGATAGATAGATAGATAGATAGATAGATAGATAGATAGATAGGACTAAAAACACCCAAGCTCATCCTCTCCTCCATCTCATCTAGTGATCTAGTCTGCACAAGCAACCACATATGACATCAGATGGTAATGTGTTCACAGTTTACAGTGCACTGATAAACACACGACTCATTTTGCCCATTTTAACATGATGCATTTGCTTGTTTACTTAAATTGTCACATGATATCAATATCATATAAAACACACAGCAGTATAAGTTTCCCTCCTCATGCAGTTTTTAATAAGGCAGTCGCTCAACCCTTAGCAAACAAAACGGTAACAGACTGCTTTAAAAGCAACAATAGCAGGTCTCAGAATACTTTAGCAGCGGATGTGCTCGAGTTGCTTTTCAGCCTTATTTAACAAGGCTGAGGGACCCTGAGCTCACATGTATAATTCAAACATTAGTTACTGCTAAGTGCTAGTTCCTCTCCCCTGCACTGAAGCCTGTTGATAATGGCCTTGTCAGTCAGTGCACTGTGGCTTGAAGGACGCTAAGAGGAAGGCTGCCCTAAATCATGAGAGCCTGAGCCTTAGCAGCAACCCATCCCTCCCTCCTCCTCTCCTCAGCTTCTCTTCAGCTCACTATTTCTGATTAGGAGTAAATGACCTATTCATATTATATGAATCTCATTTCCTCTCCGAGTCTGGCAACTGCATAGTCACTTTACCCATCTTCATTTATCTTATAGGCTACAGAATCATCTTCCATTCAGTCTTTGTTCTTATTATATTCACGTTTACCACAAATGTAATATGTTTCTAACGGTTCACAGGTGCTATAAATAAAAGTCCACGCATAACACGTATACTACCTGACAGATATCACTGATGTTCTGAGAAATCACAGCGGTTTCTGTTACAGCATCGACGCTCTATAAACCAGAAAAACTAGCCAAATTCATTTTTCCAGCAGAAATTAGGTATGAGGCTGCTATGAGGTAAATTGCAACACTACAAACTTTGATTCCAAGCCAAAAAGTGTTTAAAATTTGGACAAAAAGACAAGGGTACAAGATAGTGTACTTAATGGCTTCAATGAGGGAAAGAACTACAATCCAATGAAGCACTGTAAATGGCATAATCAAATTAAAAGTGATAATCAATATAAAACTATTGATTTAAAGATGTTGATTGTGTATAACACATTCGCAGTGGTGCATCATGGGCTCTAACATGTTCTTTTGGCACAATTTTCTTGATGCAATTCTCTGATTGGATGAGATTCCTTTACAGAATCATGTAGTTTTTCCACAAGAAATTCCAGTTTTAAACACCATTATTTAAAAATGATGTTGAAATGATACAGGATGATGGATTCAACAAAGCATATACCATCAATAAACAACCTTGGAGCTCATAGTACTGGTTTTTAATTTAAAAAAAAATATATATATTAAAAATCTATTTTTATTTCTGGAACCCGACTGATAGAATGCCACCAGAATAGACACCCACTTTTTATAATTTTGCACATTCAGAATAAAGCAAAACTAGAATAGACGGCAGCAATCTTAGTTCTGTAAGTGTTCTTTCCACTGATAAAGAGTCATGACCCAAACCAACCAGCTCAGGGATGAAACACAATATTACCAATTTTTTTGGGGTGAAAATTTAAATGTTTTGAAAATATTAAAAAGCACATGAAGCATTACGGTAAAACCCACCCTCATTGATTATAAGTTTAAAATACAACACATTTGAAATATATAGAAATAAATTCAATAAATGAGATTGTAGGGAGACTCAATTATCATATGATATATTGATATACGCAGTGCTTAATGAGAGGGAGAGGTCCATGTTGCGTTCACATTTCCATGGTAACAGTGACTTTTCTGATTGGTGGATTTCTCTTCAGGATTATGGGTCTTCACCTAGAATTAGGCTAGTAAACATGAATTTATGTAAATTAAACTAAAGCATATGCCTTAACAATCACTTAATCTTAAAGCAGCTCTGTCTTCAAAGATCTATACCATTAGGTGCCATTTACATGTCACCATTTTAAACACGACAACAGCATTTTGGGGGCCTGAAAACGTGCAATACTATTATCGTCTCAGTGTAAAAAACAGTGACGTTATGCGCATGCATATTACGTATTCAGTCTATAGGCATGCGCAAGTACTTGACTTGACTCCCAATTCACATTTTCCTGACAATTTGCTGTTTTTTAGTCCAGTGTCACTTAAAGTAATAAACCAACATTATCATCCATCCAGACAAAATTGTATTCACTTGTTTGTATTCACCACTCTGTAGAAGAATGTGCGCAGGTGCATAGTGTTTCTTTACAAAGTTACATCGCCATCTACTGGCCTGGCAGTGTAATACAGTGTTTTTAAGCCCTGTGTACACCTGGTATTAAGATGGACGACATGTGGACGACACTAAATACAGGTGTAAACGGGGTCTGAAATGTTTTGAGCTTGTCCACTTTCAATCACTTCCAGAGGTTTTTATTTCGTAGTGTAGACGCTCATGGACAGCCAGAAATGACCACCTACTGACCTAATGCGTAAACATTATGGGAAGCACGCTAGCCAGATGGGATTTAAACTTTGTTGCCCTTGTTGTCTCCTTGAGTCTCTCCATCATTGCCTGACTCTGGTTTGAACATAAAAGGCTGAACAGTTTCTGACATTTTCAGTGCATGTCTGTGTGAGGTAATCGGAGCTGCTAACACAAGCTCTTGAAGCTCCGCCCTCTCCTCGAAAGCAGCTCATTTGCATTTAAAGCAAACACATACCAAAACGGCACGTTTTTGCTCACCCTTAAAAAGTGACAATTTTAACATCCTATAAAATATCTGTGGGGTATTGTGAGCTAAAACTTCACATATACACTCTGGGGACATCAGAGAATTATTTTACATCTTATAAAATGGGCATAATAGGACCCCTTTAAACACAGATGTAAACAGGGCCATAGTTGTTTTCGTTGATCTGTGAGTGGGATCATTTTGACAACGCTGTCGTTTGTATGTGAAACTTTTCAAAAACACAAAAGAGAAACTTTACCGCTTCAGTACATCGTTATGTAAATGTACCCTTAAAAACCAGTTTCTCTATGGAGAAAATGAATGTGATATTTACTGGCGGAAGGGGTGTGGTTTGGAGAAAGCACCTTTAGTAAGAGCCTGAAGTGATACTGATTGCTTGAGTGTGTGATGGTGAAGTCTGCGGTCATGCTCTGAACACTGAGCTCATTGCTGTTCTCTGAAGGGACTCGATGAGGCCCACTCCATATTTTGCTTACCACCCCCTTCCCCCATCTTGTCTTTTCCCTCTGCCTTCTCTCTCTCTCTCTCTCTCTCTCTCTCTCTCTCTCTCTCTCTCTCTCTCTCTCTCTCTCTCTCTCTCATCTCTCTCTGACCATCTGTAATCACAGAACGACAGCCTTGATCACCACACCAAGCACATATACGCCGGGGGAGCTGACAGCATATATGACTTTGCAGTTTTTGACCTAATGAGAAAAAACAACCATCTCGGATCCTTTTTTCACATTAGTACAGAAAATTACCAGCTCTTTTGACATCTCAAGCAAACAAAATACACATTTTGCAGGTAAATGCATTAAAGAGTCTTTCCCTCCCAGGAAAGTAGGCCAAAAATATTGATGACTCATGTTCTCCACAGGGGTGTATACAAATTTTTGTCCATTGGGGCGTGTAAAAATGCTCTCTGGAATGAGAATGTCCTTGTCACCCTAATTATAAATAAAACAGCACTTGCAACTGATCTAAAGCTGTAAAAGACAGATTTTTCACTCCTCTTCCCACAAAACCCTCACATCACCACATCTGCATGGATTTCCCACAGTGCAACATGGATTGCGTAAAGAAAAAGGCTATATTACACAGTGAGATCTGCTCGTAAGCTCCAGAAAACACCTCAGCAGAGAGAGAATCGCTGAGCGTGTTTAAGAGGAGATGAAATATTAATGCAGCTCCCTCCCATAATGCCCCCAAACACCATATGCACATGCTGACTGTAATCAAAACATCCCTGTATGGACACTTGATCGTATGCCTGTGATTTAAAATGTGCAGAGAGTTTTTTTTATATTTCTTGATTGAATTTTGAAGCTGAGGCTAAAGGATGATGAGCAGACTGCAGCCGGTCGGAGCCCTTAAGCGATGCACTTAGCACCAGAGGTTTCAGTAAACCATTATGGCTGTATGGAAACATCACCGATTGTAACTCCACTTAGACAAGGGCATTAACAGAGACTTGATGAATATGCATAATAGCGGAAAGAGCTAGATGATATAGATCCTTAGAGAGGTCACTTAATACTACTTTCTGTGATTCTGTACTTTCTGCACTCTGATTCATTTCTTATATTTGACTTGGCTTCAAAACTGATTAATACTTGTATTCGAGTGCTAAAGTTGAAAAAACTGCTAAAGTCTGGTGGTTGTGCATAATTATTTTCTTAATCAGGATTTTTCAAGCATATACACTCACCTAAAGGATTATTAGGAACACTTGTTCAATTTCTCATTAATGCAATTACCTAATCAACCAATCACATGGCAGTTGCTTCAATGCATTTAGGGGTGTGGTCCTGGTCAAGACAATCTCCTGAACTCCAAACTGAATGTCAGAATGGGAAAGAAAGGTGATTTAAGCAATTTTGAGTGTGGCATGGTTGTTGGTGCCAGATGGGCCGGTCTGAGTATTTCACAATCTGCTCAGTTACTGGGATTTTCACGCACAACCATTTCTAGGGTTTACAAAGAATGGTGTGAAAAGGAAAAACATCCAGTATCGGCAGTCCTGTGGGCGAAAATGGCTTGTTGATGCTAGAGGTCGGAGGAGAATGGGCCGACTGATTCAAGCTGATAGAAGAGCAACTTTGACTGAAATAACCACTCGACAACCGAGGTATGCAGCAAAGCATTTGTGAAGCCACAACATGGACAACCTTGAGGCGGATGGGCTACAACAGCAGAAGACCCCAACGGGTACCACTCATCTCCACTACAAATAAGAAAAAGACGCTACAATTTGCACGAGCTCACCAAAATTGGACAGTTGAAGACTGGAAAAATGTTGCCTGGTCTGATGAGTCTCGATTTCTGTTGAGGCATTCAGATGGTAGAGTCAGAATTTGGCGTAAACAGAATGAGAACATGGATCCATCATGCCTTGTTACCACTGTGCAGGCTGGTGGTGGTGGTGTAATGGTGTGGGGGATGTTTTCTTGGCACACTTTAGGCCCCTTAGTGCCAACTGGGCATTGTTTAAATGCCACGGCCTACCTGAGCATTGTTTCTGACCATGTCCATCCCTTTATGACCACCATGTACCCATTCTCTGATGGCTACTTCCAGCAGGATAATGCACCATGTCACAAAGCTCGAATCATTTCAAATTGGTTTCTTGAACATGACAATGAGTTCACTGTACTAAAATGGCCCCCACAGTCACCAGATCTCAACCCAATAGAGCATCTTTGGGATGTGGTGGAACGGGAGCTTCGTGCCCTGGATGTGCATCCCACAAATCTCCATCAACTGCAAGATGCTATCCTATCAATATGGGCCAACATTTCTAAAGAATGCTTTCAGCAACTTGTTGAATCAATGCCACGTAGAATTAAGGCAGTTCTGAAGGCGAAAGGGGGTAAAACACTCACTTTAATTCCAATGTCTTTGCTGCTGACCTTCGATGTTCCAGTTCAACCATATCAATAAGCCAAAAAAATTTTATTGCTGAAGAGTGTCTTTTTTTTTTTTTTTTTTTTTTTTTTTTTAGTAGTAAGGCAATATTATATCACTTATAAAAGTAACTTTCCCCAACACTATATATATATATATATATATATATATATATATATATATATATATATATATATATATATATATATATATATATATATATATATATATATATATAAACTTTCAATAAATACTAGTATTATATTATAGGTACTAATATGTACTATACTTAACAGTCCCTCCAGTTTTTTTGCGCAAAATCAGCAAAATGTCACTTTCTTTTGAGATCCTGCATAATTTGTCATTTCACCGCAAAATAATCACAAAAAAATCATTTCAAAATCACAAAAAAATAAATATTATCTCTAATTTATGTAAAGCTGTAATGCATTGTTTTCACGAGGATACAGACGTTGTGGTGCATGCGCAGTGTGTGGTCCGTGTGGAAAGCGAATCTTTCTCACCTGCCGTCTCGCATAAGTGCCAAGGACCGGACCAATTGATTACTCAAGATGGATGAATGACCAAATAAAAGTATGATATGCCAGATAACACAAAAGAGTTAATAAAAGCCTGTTAATAATAATTTGCCGCCTGTCAGCGCTCGCGAGTATACAGAAATGTGTTCTGTTTATAGGCTCATTACCCTTGAATAATCAAAATCAAATACACACATATTTATGCCTAAATGTCCGTCTTGGCGGTTATGTCTCCAGTGAATAAGTCTGGGACGTGTGACAGTATTGGGTCCGTGCATTACTGTAGGTCTTTAAAGTGAAAGCAACCTAATATAGTCTATCCATCAAACAACAACAACTGGACAAAACAAACAGTAGCCTATTAAACGTAAAGCACTGTTTGTATCTGTGTCTTTATGTCCTCCTATCATTTGTTTATTAGTTCTTATTTTATTACTGACTGTTTACCTGATTAATTCATTATTTGAGAACTTTACTTATATTAGGCAACTGCTTATTGTGATTCATATTTCCCACCCTAAGTGATCATGTTATTAAAGCTACACACTTTTTTGGTAAGATACCAAAATAAACAAGATTTGTGCATTTTGTTTGTTCTATTGTCATGTATGACTTTTGTGCATCTAACATAATACACAATATGGTAAATGTGGTATCCTTATTATAAAAAATAAAAAAAATTTATATATATATATATATATTGTGAAATCCTGGAGGGACTGACTTAAGACACTAATATAGAGACTTTACAAGTAAATTAGGGTGTGCACATTGAAAAGGTACTGCCCCACTGACAGCTATTGTACCATTTTTTTTCTGAGAGTGCAATATTACAAATCAGATATTTGAGAATTTATGGCCGCAACACAGGGAGATTTTCATTTTTCACGTGTTGTGTCTCTGACCCATAGTGTTGAATTTAATGAGGAGGGCTGCCGACTGTCCCTGAATGACTCTGCGTCCTAGAAATGGCTAACGGTGAATCAGCGGTACATCCCCCTACAGCGGTCGCACACACCGCTCACATTCAGAGGACAAACACCACCAGACAACAGCTTTCTGCCATGACTAGGCAGGGAAATATTACAACCTCCACGAAAGACAGCATCATTACACTTTCATTAACAACTCACACAGCAGGAACTATAATCATCCTGTATGTTCATGGTTATGTAGACTCAAGTAGACTGCTAGATAAATGCCCTGTTTTGCTATAGAGATGTATATACGTCTCAGGCACATTATACTGGCCAGCTTCCAATGATCTTAAAATATTCTTGGTGCAACAATGTGCTTGGCAGTTTGGATAACAGGGAGTGACATCTTGTCAGGTACATCGAAAAACAGCCATGGGCCACAGCTAAATTTACAGCTCAGCCAAATGTTGTCATTCATTATTTACTCATACTGGTCCCTTACCCATAAGACCTCCAGAATACAAAAGGAGATATTTTTAAGGTTGTACTGGATGCAGTTTTCCCAACACACTATCTATTCTACAGTGCCTCTAAAGGGACATGGTGGAGGAAAAAAATATGAGATGGGAGGAAAAATAATAAGTCTATGCTTTTTGCGTTCCCCCAAGAAAATTTGCGTTCACCTGCAAAAACTTTGCATTCTGAAATAATAAACTAAATGCAATGTAGTGTCAAAAATATTTTCGATACATATCAAATAGATACACGATACTAGCTGCTCGCTCTCTCTCTCTCTCTCTCTCTCTCTCTCTCTCTCTCTCTGGATGAATATTGTTGTTGTGACAGGCCTTGAATTTCAGCGTGGGTATTGCTCTTAATTTTACACATTCCCGCAGATTTTGTGCTCACAACCAAAGTGCGCGCACATAAAGCTGCCTCTCAGGACTAAACTGAGTTATTTTTCGCTGCTTATTGCACTTAAACAGTCAAACACACAAAAAATAATCAAAACCAGTCTTGCTGAGTATTCACGTAAGTTTACAGTCAGTTCTGTTTTAAGTGAAAGTAAACAGTTGAGAAAGAAAACGCATGTGTAACAGTATAATGGATCCGTGCGTCAGGTCTTAAAGTGACAGCAGCCTAATAAACCTTCTTCCAAATTATGAGATGATAAAAATATCTATATGGCAGTTTTCCCCCATGGTATCAGTGTCAAAATTGTGGCCAATGAAAATGCTGAGCTTCTAGTAACTTTGGAAAACCACTAGCCACAGTGGCTGGTGCGCAAAAAAAGTTAATGTCAAGCCCTGATTACCTAAGACACATTCACACATAAACATGTACAATCTCACATGGGGTTTCTAGGTGCAGAGCTTCCCCAAGGCAACGGCACACAAAAGCATGCGAGTAAATCATGACAGAATTCTCATTTTTGGTTGAACTATCCCTTTAACACTATGGTGGCGTCTACATCACTTCACTAACCTGTTTACACAGAAGTGTTTGAGGTCAAGATAAGCCTTAAGTGGCCCTTAGAGAGGTTATCTTAGTGTTGTTTTGACGCACTGGGGTGTGCTCCCTCTCTCCCTCTCGCAAACACCCATCAGCACATGACTCAGCATCAGAAGACATTGCTGGGAGTTGCCTGAATCCTTATGGGAGAGGTTTCTGTTTTTATGACACGCTTACAATAGGTTTCAACAACAACACTCCAGCATTGCAGGATATAAAACTGCAGCAGCATGTAAGAGCTATGACTATTAAAATATCTGCTGCGGTCAGTAATATTTAATTACTGATCTTTTTTATTTTTTAAAAGAAATTAATACTTTTAATTAGCAAGGATGCATGATCAAAATTGACATTTCTAGTGTTACAATAATTTAATGCTGTTCTTTTAAATTCTAAATTAAATTCTATTCATTAACGAATACTGAAAGAAATGTATCTGCACAATACATTTTCAACACTGTTAATAATCATAAATGTTTCTTGAGCACTAAATCGTCATATCAGAATGATTTCTGAAGGATCATGTGACACTGAAGACTGGAGGAATGATGCTGAAAATTCAGCTTTGATCACAGGAATACATTACATTATAAAATATATTAAGATAGAAATCAGTTGTTTTAAATTGTAATAATATTTAATAATATTACAGTTTTTATTGTATTTTTCATTAAATAAATGGAGCCTTGGTGAGCAAAAGAGACTTCTTTCAATCTTACTGACCCCAAACTTTTGAACATTTATGCATCTTATATATTGCTTATGTTATTCATATAACAGTCTCTCCGATGAGTTTTAGAGAGGAGGGGCCAAAGATGGACTGGTTGTGATGTCACTACATGGAGAAGGCTGAGCTCATGAATAATAATTAGCTCATGCTGATGTAAACTTACTAGACCGTGCAATCAAATTGTATTATTTATAATAATCTTGAACCAAGTCTTCATCTTGATACTAGTCATGTGGCCTGAAAATGTTCCACACTGATTTGGCATTTCGATATATTTACTCTTTTAATTGATCTTTTAATACTAATTAATAATTAATCCAGAGATTCTGGAGCTCTTGAACTCATCTCTGAGGAAAAGTGAATACAAACCCGATTCCAAAAAAGTTGGGACACTGTACAAACTGTGAATAAAAAAGGAATTCAATAAATTTACAAATCTCATAAACTTATATTTTATTCACAATAGAATATAGATAACATATAAAATTTTGAAATGTCATGCCAAATATTGGCTCATTTTGGATTTCATGAGAGCTACACATTCCAAAAAAGTTGGGACAGGTAGCAATAAGAGGCCGGAAAAGTTAAATGTACATATAAGGAACAGCTGGAGGACCAATCTGCAACTTATTAGGTCAATTGGCAACATGATTGGGTATAAAAAGAGCCTCTCAGAGTGGCAGTGTCTCTCAGAAGTCAAGATGGGCAGAGGATCACCAATTCCCCCAATGCTGCGGCCAAAAATACTGGAGCAATATCAGAAAGGAGTTTCTCAGAGAAAAACTGCAAAGAGTTTGAAGTTCTCATCATCTACAGTGCATAATATCATCCAAAGATTCAGAGAATCTGGAACAATCTCTGTGCGTAAGGGTCAAGGCCGGAAAACCATACTGGATGCCCGTGATCTTCGGCCCTTAGACGGCACAGCATCACATACAGGAAAGCTACTGTAATGGAAATCACAACATGGGCTCAGGAATACTTCCAGAAAACATTGTCGGTGAACACAATCCACCGTGCCATTCGCCGTTGCCGGCTAAAACTCGATAGGTCAAAAAAGAAGCCATATCTAAACATGATCCAGAAGCGCAGGCATTTTCTCTGGGCCAAGGCTCATTTAAAATGGACTGTGGCAAAGTGGAAAACTGTTCTGTGGTCAGACCAATCAAAATTTGAAGTTCTTTTTGGAAAACTGGGACGCCATGTCATCCGGACTAAAGAGGACAAGGACAAGGACAACCCAAGTTGTTCTCAGCGCTCAGTTCAGAAGCCTGCATCTCTGATGGGATGGGGTTCATGAGTGCGTGTGGCATGGGCAGCTTACACATCTGGAAAGGCACCATCAATGCTGAAAGGTATATCCAAGTTCTAGAACAACATATGCTCCCGTCCAGACGTCGCCTCTTTCAGGGAAGACCTTGCATTTTCCAACATGACAATGCCAGACCACATACTGCATCAATTACAACATCATGGCTGTGTAGAAGAAGGATCCGGGGACTGAAATGGCCAGCCTGCAGTCCAGATCTTTCACCCATAGAAAACATTTGGCGCATCATAAAGAGGAAGATGCCACAAAGAAGACCTAAGACAGTTGAGCAACTAGAAGCCTGTATTAGACAAGAATGGGACAACATTCCTATTCCTAAACTTGTGCAGCTTGTCTCCTAAGTCCCCAGACATTTGCAGACTGTTAGAAAAAGAAGAGGGGATGCCACACAGTGGGAAACATGGCCTTGTCCCAACTTTTTTGAGATGTGTTGATGCTATGAAATTTAAAATCAACTTATTTTTCCCTTAAAATGATACATTTTCTCAGTTTAAACATTTGATATGTCATCTATGTTGTATTCTGAATAAAATATTGAAATTTGAAACTTCCACATCATTGCATTCTGTTTTTAGTCACAATTTATACAGTGTCCTAACTTTTTTGGAATCGGGTTTGTGTGTAATATATATAATATATATATATATATATATATATATATATATATACACACACACACACACACACACACACACACACACACACACACACACACACACACACACACACACACACACACTCACCTAAAGGATTATTAGGAACACCTGTTCAATTTCTCATTAATGCAATTATCTAATCAACCAATCACATGGCAGTTGCTTCAATGCATTTAGGGGTGTGGTCCTGGTCAAGACAATCTCCTGAACTCCAAACTGAATGTCAGAATGGGAAAGAAAGGTGATTTAAGCAATTTTGAGCGTGGCATGGTTGTTGGTGCCAGACGGGCCGGTCTGAGTATTTCACAATCTGCTCAGGTACTGGGATTTTCACGCACAACCATTTCTAGGGTTTACAAAGAATGGTGTGAAAAGGGAAAAACATCCAGTATGCGGCAGTCCTGTGGGCGAAAATGCCTTGTTGATGCTAGCGGTCAGAGGAGAATGGGCCGACTGATTCAAGCTGATAGAAGAGCAAGTTTGACTGAAATAACCACTCGTTACAACCGAGGTATGCAGCAAAGCATTTGTGAAGCCACAACACGCACAACCTTGAGGCGGATGGGCTACAACAGCAGAAGACCCCACCGGGTACCACTCATCTCCACTACAAATAGATGAGTGGAACCAACGAACCTCACTTGTCCCTATCTCTCGGTTGGGATTTCAGCCTGACAGCTGGTCTGCTATCTTCCCCTGTGCACTGCCTTATCTCCCTTCAAGGACAAACCATAGAACTGAACTCGAAAATATCTGAAGTTATGGCTAACATTCTCACACAACACAATCTCAGACTCACTCGCACCATACACAAACCTAACCCGATCCCACTACAACCGTCTGCCTGTCTTTATCTATTTCCTCTCCCACTCCATACAAAAAATCCCATCACGTGACCACGTGTACTGTGTCATGTTTATGTTTATGTTTATGTTTTGTTGATGTTTTGTTGTGTTTTGCTATGTAATGCTTGCTAAACTGCATTCTTGTATTTCTGGAGAGCGTGTGGCGGCGCCTGACTAATCGGCTGCGGCCCGGAGGCTTGCTCCAAACTCATTTCGTTATACTGTACTTGTACATTTGTAATAACAAATAAAATAACTTGTAACTCGTAACTTGTAACAAATAGGAAAAAGAGGCTACAATTTGCACAAGCTCACCAAAATTGGACAGTTGAAGACGGTGATGGTAGAGTTAGAATTTGGCGTAAACAGAATGAGAACATGGATCCATCATGCCTTGTTACCACTGTGCAGGCTGGTGGTGGTGGTGTAATGGTGTGGGGGATGTTTTCTTGGCACACTTTAAGATTCAAGATTCAAGAGTTTTATTTGTCACATACACAGTTATATACAGAATATACAACCGGCAGTGAAATGTAAACAGGTCCGCTCCATGGACAGTGCAAATTCACAGTTAAAAACACAAGGAAGAAATTATCATAGAAATAGGATAAAAAAGTACTATATATATATATATATATATATATGTAGAATTATAAATAATCAAGTCAAGTAGGAGAAAAAAGTTAAAAAATAAGAATAAAGAAGTGGAATAAAATAAGTGAGGTAAACTGTGCAGTGAGTAAACTGTAGACTTATAAATATGTGGTTAACAAATGTATAAAGAGTATAATGTGCAAACAGGTTTATAACAGGTTGTTACACAGTAACAACGAGAACAGAAAGTGCAGTGCAATGTCAGTATATCGATGGTCACGTGATGTTAAGTGACTGAGTTCCGGAGTCTGATGGGCTGGGGGAAGAAGGGGCCCACTTTAGGCCCCTTAGTGCCAAGTGGGCATCGTTTAAGTGCCACGGCCTACCTGAGCATTGTTTCTGACCATGTCCATCCCTTTATGACCACCATGTACCCATTCTCTGATGGCTACTTCCAGCAGGATAATGCACCATGTCACAAAGCTCGAATCATTTCAAATTGGTTTCTTGAACATGACAATGAGTTCACTGTACTAAAATGGCCCCCACAGTCACCAGATCTCAACCCAATAGAGCATCTTTGGGATGTGGTGGAACGGGAGCTTCGTGCTCTGGATGTGCATCCCACAAATCTCCATCAACTGCAAGATGCTATCCTATCAATATGGGCCAACATTTCTAAAGAATGCTTTCAGCACCTTGTTGAATCAATGCCACGTAGAATTAAGGCAGTTCTGAAGGCAAAAGGGGGTCAAACACAGTATTAGTATGGTGTTCCTAATAATCCTTTAGGTGAGTGTAAATATATATATATGCAAGCATATTTATTTACCAGCCATGTAACTTTGGTTGACTAACGTGCTCGTATTCCTTATTTCTTCATATCACTTGTTCTCTCAACCAACTTTATTGCAGTTACAGCAACTCTTACGGATGCCTTGCAAGCATTCTTGGCTTTGTTGGCCAACAATGAAAAATGACCGAAAACTTGAGAAAAGTCCAGAGGGACCTAAACAACATGTCCAGGTTCTACAGACCCAGAAATATACGCAGGCATTCAGTCTCTCTACAAACACACACACACACATTCAGACTGCCAAACCTCCTCTCATCCAGTACTTTATGATCTCTCTCATTTTCTCCTCCATCCCCCCAGGCCGTGGCAGAGCGCTATAACATAATATAGTGTACTGTACAGTAAGTAAAGCCTGTGCCCAGAGGAACCCTACAGCGATGCCATGCCATCTGCGGACCTGGCACCAGCTGCCTGTGCTCGCCAACCAGCATGATAATTAACAGACACCTCGCCCCATCACATTTCTCGTGCTCTTCACCTTGTGTTTGTCCCTAATGCACATCAGTCTTCCAGACAGAGAGAGATCTGCCAGATAAAGAGAGCGTGTTTAATATTTCTTTCCTTTTTAAGCGGTTGGCTCTCGGGACAGTGATAAGACCTTGAGTTGATGAATGAAACGCAACCACTATCTGGACTCTCCAGAGTCAGCCAAGCATAGAAAGAGAGGGATACAGAGAGAAAGTCTTGATTTCAGTTTAATACGGCCTCTTCTAATTGGACATCAGGGTTGTGAAATTCATTGACTGTCTCTGTCTGTTGTAATGAGAGAACAAAAGGTCAGTGAGAAAGAGTTATATACTCATGATTTCCCCAAGAATTACGTGATGAAAAGAATACTGGCATTTTATAAACTATCGTTCTCTCTATCCATCCATCCATCCATCCATCCATCCAGTTTCACTTGGATATGTGTCACAACAGGGAAGAAAAGACTACCAAAACTTCCATTAATACAGACTTTAAATGTATTGTATAAAAATGCTTAGACATTAATAGGGGAGACCGGCATTAATAATTTCAGCACCTAAAACTACCCTTTTCTTTTTTGCTACACGTCTGAAACTTTTAGGCAAAGTACCCACATATGTCTACTACAAATGGCTACAAATGGCTTCTTCAGCTATATCACAGACTTTGTGAGATGACAAATACAAATCGGTCCTTTGTTACAGCCTACCCCACTACTGGGGTAAGTTGTAACAGGTAGACAAAATAAACAAAAACTAAGGGTACTCCAAGTGATATGCCACAACAGTTTTATTTTAAATGAACGGCTGCAACAATGAAATGTGTGTGAATATGGGGAGTATGTGCATATTGTGTGTGTTTGTGCATGCACACACGTGCGTTTGTTTGTGCATGTCTGTACGTGCACATTCATATGGGTGTGTGTGTGAGCAAATTAACATAAACATAGGCATTCTGTAGAATTATTAAAATCACAGAAATGTTCTTAGTTGTATGTAAGTGGATGGTTGTTTCAAAACACGTGTTCCACCCCACCACTGTCACCCATTGTTTAGCTAGCTGTATTAGCACGGTGCTTTGAAATTAGCAGGAGGTTGATACACCATTCTTTACTAGAGAAACTACACTTTGACCTGATATAACTCATACAACATTGTCTACAATGGTAGAAGTACTAAACTAAATATTATCTTGTTATTTTTTTTTACTTTCTTACCACAGAATTCAATTTTCTGCTGTAGCTTCAGGAGATATAGCAACACAGACGGAAAAACCTCCATGTGGGATTGTAAAGGAAGCCAGAGGAAACTGAAACTGTGATATGACTCCTATCTTATCCGTGATTCTTGGAATTGGTAGTGTTACAACTCTCCCCGTGTTACAACTATACCCAGTCTCCCCTACTGAAAAACAAGATGAAATTTTAAATGAAAAACACAAGCTTGAAAGCACAACAGCTGGTTTTGAAACTAATAATAAAATAAAAGCTTATCCAATTCTATTTTCACTGGTATTATTGTTTTAGTCATCTCTAATAATACAGCTAGAAATGTGCTAAAATGACAGTGTGTTGATTTTATGCCGCAGTGACTTCTCAAGCTCTCAGTTTCAGCATTATATCTGGCACTGCCTCTGAATGAATGCAATATAAATCACTACACATTACCAAACGCCCTCTTCCCACCATACACTAGTGAAGAACATATTAGTCTAATGAATATTGTTTGGCTGTGGTCAGTATAGATGCTGGAAACTAACTGCAAAAGTGTATATATATAGAATGCATTATATTATCCATAATTTCTGGCTTCAATGAAAAGCTACCTTAGAAAGCTAGAGTTTCTGTGTATCTTGCATAACTGCACTACCCAAAAAAAAAAAAAAAAGTTTCGACCAAATGTAGGCATAACCCACTTAGAAATGCTGTTCTGTCCTCTTGGGAATCCACGGCTTAGACATGGTTTTGAATAAGGATGGCAAATAAACCATTTATCTTCTTGCTGTTCAGACAGATTTAGGAAACTGTACTTGGCACGTGCATTTCTCAATTTTTGCTTATTTATATAATGCAAAGTGTTTTTTCGCCTTTACATTCTTGCAAGCTGTCTCTTTGCTCAGCCGCTTCATGATTTGATATCCTCCTCTTTCAGTTTAGTTCAGATATAGCATGTTGTATGGTCTCTCTTGGTTCTGTCAGGACTGACTTATGACACCTTGCTGAGCCAAGACTCGATGTGTTTGCTAGAGGCGACTCAGCAGGCTTTATAGAAGTTGCTGTGGCTGGCTGAAGTTGAACAATACAGATGGAAGGCCTGGCCACAACAAACCGAGTTTAGAAGGCCCTTTACCTCACACAAACACACAACAGCATTATTCAGATTTGCAGATCACACAGTAGGCTATTCAGCTGGCTCTCTCCCTTTCCATCACCCCTTACTTGGCAACCCACCGCACAATCGCTGAGGCCAGCGACAGCACTGGTCTGCTGGTCACGTGATTGTTGAAAACAGAATGCCATGTAGGCACAATACAGCAAGTATTTTGTTTTTGCATTTAAGATCAGTTGTACCGGTATTATGGATCAAGTTCTGTGGCGATACATACAAGATCATTCTGAGAACTTGAGAATGGTCTATTCAAACTAGATTGGAGACTTTACACGTCGTTTAAAGGGGTCATGAACTGAGAACTAAACATTTCCTTCATTTCCGAGGTCATCATATTATAAGAATAAGTACGTTTCAGAACCGAAAGCTTCCTTGTTAGTCCAAAAAGACCGCCTCTGCAGAAGAAGAGCAACGCCTACTTCTTCATTGCAACTTTGGCCCCGCCCACCAGCGTGTTAGTGAGATGACGAGGAGAGTTGAACAGACTACAAATAACATCACCTTCCAAAGGATCCTAATGCTAGGAATGTGGTCAGTAATGTCACAACATGTAAGTAATCGTGTTCATTCTAATGCCTGATCTGTGAACAGTGATTTCTGATGTAATGATTCATGTACAGTCAGATGATATTTGTCTGTGTCAGTAAATCAAACCAGTGACTAAACGGTCAACTTCACATTGTTTCTCTTAGTAGGATGAAAATAATCTGTTATTTAAACTGTGGTTTAATTATATATAGAAAGCGATCAAAGAACGCTCGCTTTACCATCGCCAGAGCTGTCAATCAAACAGCGCAAGTTTATCAGTGACCGACTTCTGGACTCACGACAAAACTCCCGTTATAATCAACAAATCTCTTATTTACATTGTGTTTGCGCTGTTATGATAAAAGCATTTGTTAGTGTGCAGAAATTGAGTTTTAGGGCTGGGCGGTATATCAAGTTTGTACGATATATCAATATATTTTTTAGAAACGATATGGATTGAGGCAGTTTTATACAAGCCCATCTGAAAAATAGCAGAGGACGCAGAGTACATAATCAATTTACAATTTGTCCTAAACATGACGCATACTTTATATTAAGGGCTTCAAAATTACTGGTAAGATATAGTAATGCATATAATTTAAATCAGCAGACGCTCTGACAGACTCGCAAATATGGGCTGTATAACGCGTTTGACGTGATGCTTTCCTCAGTGCATAACTTACTTTCACAGGTATATTCTCTATCTGTAAATGTTAGAAAGTCATGCAAATATGTAAATTTTGCTGTCACGAGAATACAGGCCTTCTGCAAGTGAATCTCTGCTTAAATTCAGGTTTCCTTGAACGAGTGCCACCACGCACGTGCGCCAAAATAGACGGACTATACGGAATATACATATTGCTAAAATATTTATTGTTGGACCTACAAGTAAGTTTAGTAAGTTAATTAGTCTGTGTTTCTGTTTTTATTTTCATTTTTTCAGTTTAGTGAATTTAAAAAAATATTTTTATATATATTTAATTTTTATATTTTAATCATAATATATTGCATGATAGCCTACATTTATTACATGCACTATATTTGCTTTCATAGCCTTCAATATCAACCTTGTTTGTAGGACAACATTGGATATAGAATGTGGACGTGAATTTTTTTCTTTTATATATATATATATAATTTTTTATTTTATTTTTATTTTTATATATATATCTAAATAGAAAAATGTAGAAAATACCAAGATACATATCATATCGCCATTTAACCAAAAAATACAGAGATGTGATTTTTTGGCCATATCGCCCACCTTTTCATACCACAATCCAAATATAATGCCATAGATCTAAATATAATGCTATAATCAACACTATTCACGATTAGTAAACCTTGAGAGCTGTAATAGTAAAAGTTTAAAAGTGCTAAAAGTTTTCGACGTATTATTTTATATGCAAATGTCAACCAATCACAGCAGTGGGCCTTTACACTGAAGGCTCACAGCAGCCAATCACAGCAGTGGGCGTTTACACTGAAGGCTCACAGCAGCCAATCACAGCAGTGGGCGTTTACACTGAAGGCTCACAGCAGCCAATCACAGCAGTGGGTGTTTACACTGAAGTCTCACAGCAACCAATCACAGCTGTGGGCGTTTACACTGAAGTCTCACAGCAGCCAATCACAGCTGTGGGCGTTTACACTGAAGTCTCACAGCAGCCAATCACAGCTGTGGGCGTTTACACTGAAGTCTCACAGCAACCAATCACAGCTGTGGGCGTTTACACTGAAGTCTCACAGCAGTAGGCGTTTACACTGAAGTCTCACAGCAGCCAATCACAGCTGTGGGCGTTTACACTGAAGTCTCACAGCAGCCAATCACAGCTGTGGGCGTTTACACTGAAGTCTCACAGCAACCAATCACAGCTGTGGGCGTTTACACTGAAGTCTCACAGCAGTAGGCGTTTACACTGAAGTCTCACAGCAGCCAATCACAGCAGTGGGCGTTTACACTGAAGTCTCACAGCAGCCAATCACAGCAGTGGGCGTTTACACTGAAGTCTCACAGCAGACATGCCCTTTCAAACATAGGACAGGCAAAATGTGTTTTAATTCTAAATTATGACAATTTTGATGTAAAAATGATACTAACATTATAAGTACACCACAGGAAACAAAACAATGCAGTTCATGACCCCTTTAAGACACCCAAAATATACTTGATGACGTCATTTTTAACAAAATCAGGCAAATATGAAGTTCGTTTGGAGTTCATTCATTCAGAAATTTGAGATACAAAATTAATTGACAAAAACTAGACTAAACACAACATGCACCTCAACCCTCAGACCATAAATACAGTATGAAACTATAAAATGCATCTTTATATAAGCACTTATATAAGTTCTCTCTATATATTTCCTGCTCACCCTCATCATGACGGCAGGAGGACAAACAAAAAAAGGTGACTGAGGGAGGGAACTCACACAAATGGAAATTTTTGCAATACTCTCTTTCACGCCTTAATGCTTTTCCCAGAGGGCCTGACGTGTTTTCCACATTTGTGACATTCAAGCCTAACCTCAAATCGACCACCAGAGACATCAAGGGCCCTAAACACCAGGCATCAAGCCCATCCTAATCAAGCAGATGTGCATGAGTATTAACCAATATTCTCTCAATGAGCAAACACAGTTGGCATCTGTGATCCTTTTTATGTTATCCCCTGTTTATCGACGACTAAACTGCCAAAATTTACATCAAATGGCCTTTGGGAAAAAACATGTATCGGTGTGTAATCACATAAAAAGGGTGTATTTATTATAATGGGCTGTAATTTACAGATTGTAGATGCAAAAAATGCTTGGAGAGCATATTGGCTACACAAAGCCATAATAAAATGACACTCATTAGACTATGATTTAGAAGCCATGTGGTTTTGAAGCCATAAGTTTCAACAAAGACTAAAGCTACCACAAGGAAATGAATTCATGTGCTTGAAATCAAACATTTGATGTGTCTAACAAAATTAGACTTGTGGGGAATTTCAACATTTTCCATCCACAAAACAAACAACAGCACGTTGATATAGTTAATATGCCAGACAGAGGTATGACGTGGAGTAATTTAAGTTGTAAGTTGTAAGGTAATGTTAACAACTAACTCTCAAAAAAAATTCTCAACAAATGAAAATCACGTTTCCCGTGATTGGATATGGAATCTTATAGAATCTTATATCAAAGATGATTAGCATACTAGACTGCAAAATAGTAGTTCACGTGGTATGTTTCATCTTCTTGCAATCTTAAATAATGTCAACGTGACATTAAATGAACTTGGATTATGATGACACTGGCTGAATCACACTGGCTCAGGAACAATGAGGGCCAAACTGGTCGTTAAGCGCAAACAACCCAGAAAACACAAATGTTAGTATCTGGCTCCCATTTGGGTTATTTTGAGAACCAAATACTACAATTCTAGGAACGTTCTTTTTAGGTTTTATTTGTTCCCAGAATGTTGCAGGGCGGTTTCTTTCAAATAACCTAAAACTAACTTATACGGAACGTTCCCTAACGGTTATTCTGCAACCATAAAACAACGTTCTCAGAACGTTGCAGGGTGGTTATTTTCAAATAACCTAAAAATAACATACAGAACATTCCCTAACGGTTATTCTGCAACCGTTCTCAGAATGTTGCAGGGTGGTTATTTTCAAATAACCTAAAACTAACTTATACGGAACGTTCCCTAACGGTTATTCTGCAACCATAAAACAACGTTCTCAGAACGTTGCAGGGTGGTTATTTTCAAATAACCTAAAAATAACATACAGAACATTCCCTAACGGTTATTCTGCAACCGTAAAACAACGTTCTCAGAACGTTGCAGGGTGGTTATTTTCAAATAACCTAAAAATAACATACAGAACATTCCCTAACGGTTATTCTGCAACCGTTCTCAGAATGTTGCAGGGTGGTTATTTTCAAATAACCTAAAACTAACTTATACGGAACGCTCCCTAACGGTTATTCTGCAACCATAAAACAACGTTCTCAGAACGTTGCAGGGTGGTTATTTTCAAATAACCTAAAAATAACATACAGAACATTCCCTAACGGTTATTCTGCAACCGTAAAACAACGTTCTCAGAATGTTGCAGGGTGGTTATTTTCAAATACCATACAGAACGTTGCCTAATGGTTATTTTGCAACCATAAAATAACATTCCCAGAACGTTGAAGGGAAAAATTAAAACATAATTTATACAGAACGTTCCTATTTTTAGGTTATTATTTAATACCCATGTAAAACAACCTTCCAGTTAAAACGTTGCAGATGCTTTTGTGTAATGACCTATACAGCATTTATGTTGAAATGAGATCAATCAAAACGCGTTAAAAATATCACATAAATCCAACGTTATAGCTACAATATTAAGCATAGTGTGAAAAGCACAGAGATTATATCGTAAACAGGTTAGGGGAACGTTCTGGGAACGTTAGAGCAACGTTATGGTAACGTTAAACCAAAAACTAACGTTCTATTTCCGTTTTGAAAACTTTCCTGGCTAACCAAAAACAAAACCTTTTTTTTTTTTTTTTTTTTTTTTTTTTAATTGAACGTTCTGGGAAGCACAAATTGTTAGCTGCGAATGTATTGATTGTTTTCAGTCTTGCCTGTATAAAAACACAGTCGTATTATTGCTGTGGAATTGCGTCTGTATATTAAAGCCCCCAACACCTTCACCACATCGACAGCATCTCAAAGTGTCTCCACGCAACCTCCAGCGAGCGGTTCGGAGCAATGGCAGCGGCCGTTCCCGAGTCTCACCTGTCAGGCTGTCGTAGCATTCGATCTCGGTGCTCTCCACCGCTCGCCGCTGCTCTTCCGTCAGCTTGGCAGCGGCTTGGTTCAGGAGGTTCACCTCGGATCCGGTGGTCCCGTCGACGACATGGACCCCTTTCAGTTGCAGCAGCGCCCTGTGATATTTCCCAATAGCTTCCCGGAATTTCTTCTCCTTGTAGCATCGGTGACCCTCCAGTTTGAAGTCGATGGCTTTCTGTATTTTCGCCTCCATGTCCATCTCCGCGCCGCCGACGCGATACCCTCCACCTCCGCCGCCGACGTCCCCACCCGCCGCCGCCGCCGCCAGACTCCGGCCCCCGGCCTCCGGATAGCTCTTCAGGCTCTTGATCGAGTGCTGCTTCGCTTCCATCTCGCTCAGGAAGCCATGCTGTTCCGACACGGATGCCTGTGTTCTCTTTAAGGGCTGGAGCAGCGTGCTGTGCATAAAGGATGCGTGCCAAACGAGAGGCGAAAAACACAGGCGCGACCGGATAGTATCTCCCAGGGAGGAAGTAAACACAACACTAAAGATTCCCGGCTATAAAACGCGTTAAAACAGACAAAGAACATAAACAAATAGACGACGGCTGTCTCTGGTTGGCTAGCGCGTAACGTGGAGGTGATGCTGGAGGAGTGCCGCCGGCGAGTGCAGCTTCAGCACCACAGACAGCGCCAGCGAGCACTGACGCGAGGCATCATGGGAGGGAATTAATCGCGAGATGATGCTGCTACTGGTGGATCACGATTACATTACAGAGGAGCGGTAAATCTCCAAACGTCGTAAAGCCAAATCTGTGTAAAAAAGAATGCAAAGCCTGCCCATCTTACGTCATTATCGTCAGGAGACCGTGTGTGGAATCCCGGTTGTGAAATCCAGCTTATCTGGTAACTGTGTTTTTGGAGCATGGTTGATCAGATAACATGTTCAGAAAAATCCCCGTAACCTCCTGGGTGCAGGACATTATATCTGAGTGAATTTCTCCGACACATACATGTCACAGTCCTGTGAAGAGCACATTCAGGGCAACCCACCATTTGTTTTGAGGTTTCACCAACTACTTGACATTTTTATAAATCAGCATCTCAGGAAAGATATTGTTAAGGTGTTTCTAATCAAAATATGACTTTCTGTTACAAAACAGGGCATTGATTTCATGCATGTCCTCAGAGGACACCGGCACATGTTTATCAGGCATTTTGGGAGAAGCAAATAAGAAAAGAAAAAAAAAAATGACATCACTGTTCCTATAAAATATTAGATATTATTATGAAACTATTACTCAACTTCTTTTCCATTACATGCTTCTCCAAGAACACATTAGATCCAGTGTGTAGATGCATTGCATTGAATGGGAAAACACATGTATGGCCATCATTGTTTTTGTCTATACGTGTCATTTTATCTTTTTAATGAGGGGTCTAATGCGATTGCATGCATCCTGACTTATTTACACTGTTTAAGACTTGATTCTCATGCTAAACATGGACAAAATATAAAACAATTAGTTAGACGTATGACGGAGTATTTCTGTGCCAAATACACTCCTTCAGGATTCAAACAAGTTCCGGAAAGTTTTTTTTTTTTTTTAAAAGAGTATGGCTCTGTATGACATCATAAAGGGCGGAACTCCTTGTATGGGCACTTCTCCCGGATGAGCATGCACGCACGCATGCACACACACAGCGAGAGCAAGACAAATGTGTGTTTTGTTGGCAATCGGCATAAGTGCATATAATGTGAACAACACGAACATATGGTGAATCAAAAGTTATCCAGAGATAATGCCATGATGTAGTGTGTGTGTGTGTGTGTGTGTTTGTGACCCTTTAGCTCCGCCCACTGCCGCCTCCACCAGCTCAGCTGTTTTCTGAAAGAATCGGTACAGCGTATCTGTCTTTTATGAATATGATAAAACTGAAGACTCTTCAGAGATATGAAGGATGCAATACTACTCTATAGGACTCAAGATTAACATGAGAAACTGTGTGTTATATACCCTTTAAACAACTGAGTCCCAGTGTCCACTTACAAGGACGTAACATATGAATAAAATATAATTTTTCAAAAAAAATAAATCGCATTTGTTTCTTATGCTCAAAACAATGTAAATGTAAAGATTTGGTTTTCCTGGGTCTTGGGAGGTTAAGATGGTATCACCAGCTGATTTGTTGCTGGTTCACTATATAGTTTGCACCAGCTAAGACAAAGACATGAAGAAACACGGTTCATGAAGTAAAACGTGCCCTTAGATTATCTTCCAGATCAAAGTGGAAACAGTCTCCCTGGGAGATTGACTGATTCATTTTCCTGGCAGAACACCCAAATCGGCTGAAGCTGAAGAGATCATTTATCAGCACATCTAAAGGCTGACCAGGCAGGTTTGTTATTGATAAAGGTCATGAATGATTGTGTATCCAGAAGATAACATTACGTTGCTTTCTTCTATTACACCATAAAATACAAGTAAATCATTTCGGTGTGGTTAGACATTTGTAATTGATTAATAGCAGCCTACGTGGAATCACGGAGTCAGCATTATAAGCAGATAAACTGCTGAAGTCCAACACGAGAGGCACAAGTCCTCACCATCTGTATCATTTACTAGCGCATGCATTCAATTCAGTGCAGTGTTTTCTGCAAGCACATCAGTTTCGACTCATCTATCCTTTCATATTTGGAGAATCTAGGACTAATACAAATAATTGTCTTCTCTATAGGCGCCCTTTTCAAACTAATTACGCACTAAAAGTCTTAAAGGGATAGCTCACCCACAATCTTTTATTACTCACCTTCATGTCAATCCAAACCTGTAAGACTTTCGTTCATCTTCAGAACACAAACGAAGATCAGGGAGAGTCCTGCAGAGTTTAGTTCCACCTCAACACACCTGGCCTGGATGTTTCTAGTATGTCTAGTAAGCGCTTGATTGACTGGTTCAGGTGTGTTTCATTTGGGTTGGAGCTAAACTCTGCAGGACAGCGGCCCTCCAGGAGCAGGATGGGACACCCCTGGTCAAAGTGTCAGTTGCGTAGCTGTCAATAGAGGGACAGAAAGCTCTCAGATTTCACCAAAAAGATCTTAATGTGTGTTCTGAAGCGTAATTAATGACAGAATTGTTATTTTTGGGCGAACGATCCCTTAACGGCTTTCAAACGTATATTGCGCAGATCAGTTCCTTCCATCTGTGAAATGCACTCAAATTCAGATCGGATTATGACGACGACCCTCCCTTCAAACCGCCAAGATACAATAATAAACATGATACAACTACAATATGCTCTAAAACCCAGTTCAAGTTATATGTTAATGCGTTTCATATGACATTTGAAAAATAAAAGAAGCAATTCAAGGTTTTCCGTTGTATCTTTTTATATTCAATCCATTCCCAAGACAAATAATCTTCATCAATGTTTTATAAACTTACCAAGATAAAATGTTTTCTCCGTTATTATTCCTTAAGCTAACTTAATTCTTGTGATGCTTCAAATTAAAATATTTATAAAAAAAACCCCAGAAGAAACACGACATAAAACACAGAAAGTGAAGGTGAATACCCATTACAATGATTAGTGGATACTGTAGTGAACAGTATAAAGGGGTGAACACACACACACACACACACACACACAATACACAAGGGTCCGCCTCCACGTGTGTTGCTTGGCAACAGCATGCTATTACCAATGTTATATTTGCTCTGCTTGTTCAAGTAACATCACACATTTCCATTGGGTGGCATTTCAAAATAGATAGCAGAGGCTCTTTTACACATAGATTGTGTTTTCAAGCAAAGTAACAGTTGTGGTCATAAAGGGGCGGTCACACGACACTTTTAAATTCCAATCATATGCATGCGAAATGTGGGAGAGCCCAATTTTGGTTAACTTGATCCTGTGAATTTGTAGCGTAAAGACATGCAATGTCACGGCGTGATCTCACAAGCTTTAAAGCTGCAGGTTTGCACCATGGCAAGAAAGTAGATATTTCTATGTATATTTAGATCTACAAATGCTGATTTGTGCATCGTTTTAAAAAGTCTAGTGTGACCACAGCTTAAGGCGCATTAATGGCAATGCTCAAGCGTGCAGTTAAGCAATTTAAAAGCTTTTCTGATCGTATAAGTTAAAGGGATAGGTCAAAAAAGGAGAATTCTATCATCATATACTCCAAACCTGTGTAACTTACGTTCTTCTGCAGTCTACTATTGGATCAACAAAAAGACATCTTTTGGTGTTCCACATGTTGAGTAAATGATGAAAATATTCATTTTCAGGTGAACTATCCCTTTAAAAACAGGAGGAGGTAAGAGGATGGTTGAACATGAGCTTACTCCATGGAGGAATTGGAGGTGTTTGTGGTAAACAAAACGCATGCTTTCACTTAACGTCTCTTGGGGCTACTGTGGATTTGATGCTGGGCGCCATGCATTATAAAATCTTCATTACAAACCCCTTTAATGTGGAAAAATTTCACTCACAGGGGTGCGGGAGAGTAGCTATCAAAGTAGGATAAAGCATGAATCCTATTACCAAAAATAAGGCATGTCCACACAGCAACATTTAACAGATATTGCAGCAATCCCTTTCTGTCCCCTAATATCATAACACTCCATGAGGTACAGCATATCGACTTCCCAATCCATCAAGGGTGGTCCTAGTTTCTCCACTCACTCGAATACAAATTCAGGTGGGTTTTAGGTTATAAAAGGGGCAAGCTGGATAAAAAGGGGTGCCCTTATCAGTTTTCAGGCATTAGGTTTTCCGGGCACCCAGTCTCTTGAATACACTGACTTCTCCAGCATCCATCTGAGCCCCGTGAGTGTCACCCGTGCTGCTACTGACCTTAGGGCTGGCCAGAGTGAAGCTACCCTGGGCTTTGCTTCTGCTACTCGTGACTCGACTGTCCTGGGTGTCAGCGGGCTGAATGACTAGAGGGGTAGAGGAGGTAGGGTTGACGGAGGGGGGCTTTCCCAGTCTCTGCATTACACCCAGTTTAGGTGTGCCCTCCAGGCTGGAGGAGGAGGAGGTAGAGGATATAGGTGGTGTGCCTTCAGATGGTGGGAGTTTGTACTTGGCACCTAGTCGACGCAGTGTGAAGGGTTTTGATTTGGTGGTTACAGCCTCTTTTTTAGAAGAAGGTGGAGGTCGTTTGAGGACGCCGGCATACTGGAGCACGGAGCCTTCGTCATCACTGTCATTGTCCTCGAAAGAGTCAGTGACATCATCGATCTTCCCTCCACGCTCTTCATCCTCTGCTTCACCCAGTCGGCTGAACACACCTGTTGGCTGCTGCACGACAAAAAGACAACGATGCAAAACAATCAGGAGTTATTGGCTGCGACACTTTATAATTTGGTCACTTCAGTTACTGCATTAGGAATGATAAACAACAAATTATACTTTTCTGAATGCCTTATTTAGAAAGGCATGGATAGTGACTTCACGAATTCTACCGAATGAGGGGAAAAATATTTGGCAGACACAGCCACTCCTCGTTTTAGCTGGATCGCAGGTCAACAGATTAGGAGACCGCATGATATTACACATAACTACGCTTACAACGCATAACATGCATGCTTACTACGCATAACAACTCTAAAATCACTACGCTATAATGATGAGTGTGTGAAGTGAATGAGCGTAAACTACATGAATGAAATGAGTCGATCACAAATATATAGCTGCTCTGCCGTCTCTGTGTGTCTCTCAGAAATCAGACCTTTGATGAGTAATTTCAGCTAATATATTGAATCATACACATTTTCTACTATTTCCTATGTCTATTTAAATGTTGTAAACTTTGAACATTATAATACACAATACATTTCTCTGTCTCACAAGTTTTTATATATTTTTATATTTGTTCAGATTTGCATTTACATGTACAGGAGTCCTTTTATTTGAGGTTGTGGATAATTGTCCTGTACACAAAGTACTTTTATTAAAATTGTATTTTATTTAAGAGATGAATACGTAAATATGTGCTGTGCGCTTCCATCTCAACAAAATGACAGAGGTGAGAAAGCATCTGATCATAGCGATGTGGATTTGTTTGCACCAGCTCATGCACAAGCTCGGCATCATGTCGACAGATGAAGTCATTAAAATGACCCTGTTATGATGGCTTAATTATAAAGTATTTTTGAGATATTAGGGGTGGCACGGTACATGAAAAACGGTCTCGGTTTGGAGCGTGTGCGTCGCACGGTTCGACGCATGCGCAATGTAGCCTCGTGCCCGTATGTTACCTCAGACAGTGGGTGTGAGTGAACATACAGCAAAAGTGGAGTGCTGCAGGTCACATCACGTGTAGAAATGGCAAGTGGGAGAGATTAGGAAGGCTGCCCGGATTTGGAGGATGCTCCAGCATCATATAACGCCGGCTTCACACCGCACACGCAAGCAGTGCGCATGAGCCGCCCGCGCCCGTTGTGCATTCACACTGGCAGCGTTTGTCTCGCGCAGCTGAACCGCGGCTTGTGTATTGCAAATACAGACGAACATTGTCAATTCTGTCACATTTTCCAGTGTTCTCCTCCCCTGTCTGTCTCGTTTGATTTATGATGGGCAGCATATCTGCTGCAAACACGACCGTATTCCCCTCTGTCCCAAACACACATGCATATAACATGTTGTATACAAGTAGTTCACATGATAAACGTAACATTAAAGTTAAGATATGCTTCTAGTTTTAATTTAAACAGGCCTTTGAAGTTTGGGCAAAAAGCTGCTCACCCTGAATTAAAGCCACAGCGCATTGTTCTGATCAATATTGACATGATTAACATGAAACAGGAAACAACTTCTACAGGATATAAAAATTTTTTAATACTGTATCCTAAATTGCGGATATTTAAGCTATATATCATATGCTGAAGTGAATTTCTGGAGTGTTAATGATCAAAAGAAAAAACAAGAACAGTACAGAACCGAAAACCGTGACACTAAAATCGTGATCCGAACCGAACCGTGGGTTTTGTGAATCGTGCCACCCCTAATAGATGTGGCTATGTGAGACTGTAGTTTGAATGAATCCCTTTTCTTTGCACGACACATTGACACTACGGTACAGAATGGCTCTTTTGGCATTATCCTGAACATTGTATAATCATTCATTTCATGTGTTTTTGTGGTTAATTTCAAGAGAGGCTCTAGGGAGCATGCGTAAACTTTTGATTCCCCAAAGCGACTTACATTACATTCAAGGCACACATTTTTTTACATTTTGTCAGTTCTTGCTTTCCCTGAGAATCGAACCCATGACCTTGGCATTGCTAGCGCCACGCTCTTGAGCTACAGGAAAGTTAGCATTTAAAATAAAGAGATACATAAATTTATATGCCTTTAACATTTAGCAAAGAATTTGGTTGATACCTAATACATTAAATGTTAACTAAATGAACGTTGTAGTGTCATTAAACAACAATGTGTGTATTAAAGAGAAAACAATTCTCAGTGTATGGATTTATGGTATACTGTTTATCTGATGGGCAAATCAATGCAATTTCTCACCTTATTGGTTGATATGGTGTCAGTCTTAGACTCTGCACCAAGTCTGTCAAACACTGAAGTGCGCTTTAAAACCTTGGCTGTGGCAATGAAAGGGGAGATGAGATTAAATCAACTGCAAATTTTCAGTTAGGTATGTCTAATTTCAATACTTAAAATTACAGCAATATCATATAAGCTCTAAGCCTCAACAATTATACTGTGTGTCAGGGCACCTTTCTTGGCCTGCTGTGCCAGGATGCGTCGGGTGCGATCGGTTGTGCCTTTTGGCATGTTTATGATATATTTCCCCTCCATTTCTCTAGTGACTCGGCGGCGCTTCACTTGCAACCCATTTTCTTCTGCTGGCTTGCTGGGAACTAAAACTGGGAAAGTTTTAAATCATCCCATTTCATTTGAAGAGATTGTTCATCCATACTCATCTACTCTTCTGTTCAAAGGATTGGGGTCAATATGGGAGAGAGGGAGGGAGGAAGGGAGGGAGAGGAAGGAGAGGGAGGGAGAGAGAGAGGGGAAGGAAGGAAGGAAGGAAGGAAGGAAGGAAGGAAGGAAGGAAGGAAGGAAGGAAGGAAGGAAGGAAGGAAGGAAGGAAGGAAGGAAGGAAGGAAGGAAGGAAGGAAGGAAGGAAGGAAGGAAGGAAGGAAGGAAGGAAGGAAGGAAGGAAGGAAGGAAGGAAGGAAGGAAGGAAGGAAGGAAGGAAGGAAGGAAGGAAGGAAGGAAGGAAGGAAGGAAGGAAGGAAGGAAGGAAGGAAGGAAGGAAGGAAGGAAGGAAGGAAGGAAGGAAGGAAGGAAGGAAGGAAGGAAGGAAGGAAGGAAGGAAGGAAAATTCAGCAGGATGCATTAAATTGATCATTGACTCATAAAATGAGTTTTCATTTTCAAGATTCATCAACAATCCTGAAAATAAAATATATCACAGTTTCTACAAATATATTAGGCAGCAGTTTTTAACATTGATAATTATATTAGAATGATTTCTGAAGGATCATGTGACACTGAAGACTGGAGTAATGCTGAAAATTCAGCTTTAAAAAAAAACACAAAGAATAAATTACATTTGAAAATATAAAAAAAAATATTTTAAATTATACTAATTTTCCACAATATTACTGTTTGTACTGTATTTTTTGTTCAAATAAATGCATCCTTGGTGAACAAAGTTTTGAATAAAGTATTTTTTAAATCTTACCAACCCCAAATTTTTGAACAATAGTGTATACACTAAATATATAAATACTATATATTTCTGTGTCCTGTAATAATCTGAGCAGTTAAAGACTAGCAATGTGCATTCAGTAAACTCCTGACTGACATCTCTACTTATCAACCATAAAGTTCAATCTCAGGCACCTGGTTTGGCACTGGCGTTGGAGACCGTCACTGATATTCGGTTGTCGGGGCGCCGGGCAGGCGTGCTCGGTGGGGAGTCCCGACTCAGAGCATTGGCAATCATGCGTGTGGCAGCTGTCAGGGGAACATGAACATTACCAGAGCTACAGCTTCAGCCCATTCACACACAGATAAAATCACTCCCTGTATGAGCAACCCATACAGAACTGCAGGGAAACTGTAAATCAAAGACATGAGGAACAAGCATATATGCAAAACAACTTAATACTTACGAGTCTTTGCAGTACGCCTCAGTTCAGCCTGTACACTAGTTTGTCCAGACGAAATGGCCTCAGTTGCCATTTTACACATATCCTGTATTGAAAGGAAGAGTAGTTCACATTCAGAATAATAAATTCAGTCAACAAATACTGATAACTTTGATAGAAAGGGATTACTACCGCTATTTACACCAAGTGAAAATAAAATTTTTAGCAATAGATGATTTACACTAAGTGCAAATAGCTGTAGATGCCATTTACTAAGAGAAACAGCATACCAAGTGAAAATGGTGATCATTTACACCATATAAAAGAAGCGGGTCTTTGCAACGTGTAAATAGTAATTACATGCAATTTACACTTTATTTTGACAGATACATACTATTTGCACCTCAGTATTGTTGCACATTGACAGGATGCAATAATAAAAGAGTATAAATGATTATATTTAATGGATGGCGCCTTAATGGGACAATTAAAGCCCTCCCACCACCTACCCAATAAATGCTTTTATTATTATTATTAATCATTTCGTTAGGCAATTTATTTCCACTTTTAGAACATTTTCTTAATTTGTATTGAAAGTAAATGCCTTTCTGATGTGATATGTGACGGGAAAAGGGAGAAGAGCGAGCTCGGCAAAAGGCAGATTCGAACCCGGGTCGATTGCGTCAAAACCTAGATCTCAAACCCAAAACCTTTAAGCCTTACGCTTTACTGACTACACCACTGAAAAAGTTGTTTTTTTATTTTATTTGGCGCAAACAGGCATTGTTAGGTGGAGCTAGGGCGAGAAGCACTTGCCAACAAGGCGCGCTATTTGCACTTGGTGTAAATACACTCCGTAAACAAACCGATCACCACATTTTGCCCCTCACGCCAATTTCGGCCAGCATGCAAACACAATAACCAGCGTTCTGTCGGCTTACTGAAGTGTGCGTGTGTGATGTGACAGGAACACATCCTTACTGTGGATTTAAGCGCATCCAGACAGAGCGTGTGCAAGGGTGGAGGAAATGCATCACAGACTCTTTCTTGACCCCCAAAATTATAAGTGTTCTCATCTTGAGCAGCAGAAGTGGTGCAGTCGAAATCTCCTGCTGACATGTTGCAATTCTTCTTTGGTTTTTAATGCTTTAACAACTGACATAAATTAACGTTTTGAAGTCGCTACAAAGAAATAACCTGATTTACTGATAAAGTCTTGTAAACGCAGTTCTCTTGCATTGTCGGGTATATTGATTTGCATGTAAACCCGGACAACAGGTTATTTCAGTGAACGGGTTGGGTATCGTTTTAATTTAAAGGTGCTCCAAGCGATGTCACGCGTTTTTAGGCCAATTTTTTTTGGCACATACAGCAAACATCTCCACTGTAAAAAAAAAAAAAAAAACGCGGTCTCTGTTGTCTGCATAAGCTCCACAAACGGCAACAAAAACAAACTGGTGCAGTCTGGACAACGAAGCATAACAAACAGCGCTCCAGCCAATAGCCGACAAGAATGATTTCCACCCCCAAATCATTCTCGAGCTTATGCAGACTTCGATTCCTAATTTATTCACATTTATAATTAGGCTATTATTGCAAAACATTTAATTGTAGCTGAATACCATGAACAAAAATCAACAGGCTAGCAACTTTTGCCTATGGTTTAAAAATACCACAGCAAAAAACACTTTCAGTAATTAAAGAAAGAACAAACAAATTAGCAATTGCACAAATAAATACAACTAAAAGACAGGATTGACATAAACATTTTCAGGTACAGAAACTGTAATCAAATGTAAAATAACACTGCACTTTATTGATAAAATATAGGCTATACATTACAAATATAGTTAAAAGCTATTCTGTCTAGAACAGCGATTGAATTTTCTCGTCTTTTGTTGTTTGATTAACGTTATCAGAGACGGCAGATTTTCTCGATGCCATCTCTATGATAACGTTAAATCAACGACACTAAGCTAAGTAACGACTTAACTGACTGCGTTTACGAGAGTATTTTGACATTTTTGTGTGTATGTCCATTCGCACGCTGTGCAAAAAGATGAGGAAGAGAACTCGGTTCATTATACGCACAATTCATTCACTATGGTGTGTGTGAGTGTGTGTGTGTGTGGTACAGCGCGTCTTTTTTGCGCTCAAATGGTTAAAAAAAAAAATCACAATTAAAAGTGCACACAGTAACCGATAAGCAGATTTGAAAAGTGTTTCTTATCGAATCACCGGTTCTGGGCAATTTGGAACCAGTTCTCAATACCCATCCCTATTCAATAAGCTGATTTTTGTGAGTTATCAGTGTACTGGTGTGCATGTAAACGTGCTCAATGTCAAATTGGAAAAATATTAGCAAATTAATTAGGGTTTTACTGAAAGGCCGATTCACGATTTCTTTTTTTTACAGACACAAATACTTCAAAATCCAGCATTTGCACCCACCTGTCTATACACTTGCTTTGCATGTTTGAGAATAGCTATGATGTCCCCGATGACTGTGATTCCCAAGTCCATCATTATTTCTTTACTGAGGTCCATGAGCATGTTTTTCTGAATCCTGGACAGAAAGAAAAAAAAAAGCAGTTGAAGTTACTTTTGAGACATTTACAGCATCCGGTTGTGCTACCTGTTGTATGTTCACATTTCGGATCAGACCAGATCCTGACCTTTCAAAATGGTGAAAAACATCCAGAAAAAAAACTAAAAGCACACATAAGCAGGCTGAGATCAATCCTTTGCTGAATATTCTCTTAATAGCAGGCAATGTTGGGGGTAACGTTTTTTTTCTCAGTAACTCATTTAAAGGATTAGTTCACCTTTAAATAACCTTTCGCTGATCATTTACTCACGCCCATGTGATCCAAGATGTCCATGTCTTTCTTTCTTCAGTCGAAAAGAAATTAATTTCTTAATTAATTTGGATTTTTCTCCATATAATGGACTTCAGTGGGCACCAAGTGGTTCACGGTCCAAATGAGAGTTTCAGTGCAGCTTCAAAGGGCTTTAAACGATGAATAAGGGTCTTATCTAGCCAAACAATCGGTCAATCGGTTTTATAAGCACAAATGCTCGCCTTGCTCTGTTCTGTGATGTGCATTCGTGACGTCACGTAATATGCAGTTACGTTGAAAAGGCCACGGTTCAAAAAGGTAGGGCAGGGTGAAAAACTCCATCTCATCTTCTCCTCGAAGTTCAAAATCGCCCGACATCGTTGTTTTACCTTTTAACTCCCTTTTTTTGTAAACGGCGTTTGACTTAGTATGTGCACGTTCAACTTGTAAACACTGACTCTGTACTTCCGCCCACGTCAAGCGTAACTGCGTATTACGTGACGCCACTTAACGCCATCACAGAACAGAGCATGGTGAGCATTTGTGCTTATAACTTAAACTTTTTTTTTTAAATGACCGATCGTTTGGCTAGATAAGACCCTTATTCACCGTCTGGTATCGTTTAAAGCTGCACTGAAACTGTCATTTGGACCTTGAACCGTTTGGAGCCCACTGAAGTCCATTATATGAAGAAAAATCCTGGAATGTTTTCATCAAAAACCTTCATTTATATCCGACTGAAGAAAGAAAGACATGGACATCTTGGATGACATGGGGGTGAGTAAATGATCAGCGAAAGTTTATTTAAAAGTGAACTAATCCTTTAAATTTATAACAAAATAGAGTTATTTTTTCAAATAAGTAACACGAGTTACTTTGCTTTCCCATGTATTGACTGACAGCTCTGCTGTCCTCATGTTGAGAGAAATCAGGCATTGTGTGTGTGAACATGATGATTATTGTAGATCTAGACTAAATGTGAACATGCGTTTACTGATCTCACTTGCACAAAAACAGATTCAGTATTCCTCAATGAATAAAAACGTGAAATGCAAACTCAGAATATTATACAAACCTGCAATAACTAAATATGTTAATGTTCGATGATCCACTTCAACCATAGTAATAAGCAAAAATCACCACTTTTTTTGTGTTTTTATTACTGAAATAATAGCACTGCACCTTCTCTTGCATCCTGCTCTTCTTCATTCCAGAATTGGAGCTGCGCCCTCTACTATACAGATGTGTATTTTTGAGCCGCGCCCTCTACTACACTTGCATGTCCTTCAGCCCGAGACTTATCCATTACACTTTTGGTATGAAACTGCCATTACATGTGCCAACAATAGAACTTTTTCGTTGTTGTTATTAAACAACAGAAAAAGTAGAATGTTTTCTCCGCCCGGTAGAAAAAGTAACACAAAATAAATGTAACGCATTACTTTCCATAAAAAGTAACAGTTACTTTTTAAGGGGGTAAACACACTACTTTTAAAAAGTAACCTTCCCCAACAGGAACAGTACAGATGAACAGTTCATGTTTATTTGCACATGAACACAACATTAAAATGCAATCATTAGTTTTTACCTGTTATCAACAAAAGACACAGCATAGTTGACAGCCAGTCCAGGAGGGATCCCGGCATCTTTGAAGAACTGGATCCATTCTGAGGTGGCTAAAGCAACAAAGAAAGCACAGTGATGAAGAAAATCTAACATTTTGAATTCAAAAGGGGTCTCAAATGACACACTATACACTTATGTACTTAATCGTGTAGTGTATTAATTTTATAAGGTTATTTTGTCATTCAAAATCGGAGATGATACAGCACATTCTTTTCAAGTGGATGAAAAGTCCAACGTTGCACACTTGGTTTCTACAGTTAATTAAATGCATCGCCCGGATATTTAGAGTGGAACTTTCAATGTGAACTTACTATATTTATACAACAAAACTGTATAAGTATTTCGAATGAGACGTTAAACCGAGGTCCTGACTCTCTGTGGTCATTAAAATCCCATGACACCTACAAAGAGTAGGGGTGTAACCCTGGTGTCCATGGCCTCCTAATAATCCCCGTCCACTGAATTGGCTCTACCACCCTCTCTCCTCTCCACCTATCGCTGGTGTGTGGTGAGCGCACTGGCGCCGTTGTACTGTGGATGCTGCACACTGGTGGTGGTCGAGGAGAGACCCCGGTCATGTGTGTAAAGCGCTTTGGGTGTACAGTAGTACATATTATGAAAGCGCTATATACACTCACCTAAAGGATTATTAGGAACACCTGTTCAATTTCTCATTAATGCAATTATCTAATCAACCAATCACATGGCAGTTGCTTCAATGCATTTAGGGGTGTGGTCCTGGTCAAGACAATCTCCTGAACTCCAAACTGAATGTCAGAATGGGAAAGAAAGGTGATGCAAGCAATTTTGAGCGTGGCATGGTTGTTGGTGCCAGACGGGCCGGTCTGAGTATTTCACAATCTGCTCAGTTACTGGGATTTTCACGCACAACCATTTCTAGGGTTTACAAAGAATGGTGTGAAAAGGGAAAAACATCCAGTATGCGGCAGTCCTGTGGGTGAAAATGCCTTGTTGATGCTAGAGGTCAGAGGAGAATGAGCCGACTGATTCAAGCTGATAGAAGAGCAACTTTGACTGAAATAACCACTCGTTACAACCGAGGTATGCAGCAAAGCATTTGTGAAGCCACAACACGCACAACCTTGAGGCGGATGGGCTACAACAGCAGAAGACCCCACCGGGTACCACTCATCTCCACTACAAATAGGAAAAAGAGGCTACAATTTGCGCGAGCTCACCAAAATTGGACAGTTGAAGACTGGAAAAATGTTGCCTGGTCTGATGAGTCTCGATTTCTGTTGAGGCATTCAGATGGTAGAGTCAGAATTTGGCATAAACAGAATGAGAACATGGATCCATCATGCCTTGTTACCACTGTGCAGGCTGGTGGTGGTGGTGTAATGGTGTGGGGGATGTTTTCTTGGCACACTTTAAGCCCCTTAGTGCCAATTGGGCATCATTCAAATGCCACGGCCTACCTGAGCATTGTTTCTGACCATGTCCATCCCTTTATGACCACCATGTACCCATTCTCTGATGGCTACTTCCAACAGGATAATGCACCATGTCACAAAGCTCGAATCATTTCAAATTGGTTTCTTGAACATGACAATGAGTTCACTGTACTAAAATGGCCCCCACAGTCACCAGATCTCAAGCATCTTTGGGATGTGGTGGAACGGGAGCTTCGTGCCCTGGATGTGCATCCCACAAATCTCCATCAACTGCAAGATGCTATCCTATCAATATGGGCCAACATTTCTAAAGAATGCTTTCAGCACCTTGTTGAATCAATGCCACGTAGAATTAAGGCAGTTCTGAAGGCGAAAGGGGGTCAAACACAGTATTAGTATGGTGTTCCTAATAATCCTTTAGGTGAGTGTATAAATGCCTTATTCATTCAAGTATGCAAACTGGGATGCAGCCAATGAGAAATGTGTGCATTCTTTTTATGGTACAAATGACTAAAATTAAAGCAATAAGCACACCAGTATTACATCTTGTTTGTTTATCATGGCTTTTCTGTCAGATATTGTATCTGCTTAGGATACAAACACACAGAGGAAAGTGTTGCTGAATGTACAGATAAAATTAAAGTGGTTTTGATTAAAATTCAGGGTTTTGTTTTTTTTCAGCAACCCTAATAACAACCATACCCAGAAAGCAATTTTGCATTTAAAAGACAATCACAGCCCTGACGTCGAAGCTAAAACAAGGCCAAATTTGGGCTATCAGTGAAAGTTTAATAGACATCTAATCATAGCCCAAGGATAGACTAGTCATCTAGAATATGAACATGTCAAAGAAATGAAACCAAACACCTTGCAATCACTGTTGACTTAGCTTACATGATATCATACATCTCACAAGTTATTTAGGCATAAACAACCCAAATTCAAGGTTATTTTGGCCAGAAGTGCATTACTCATAGCCGGTCTATAGTTCACAGAGACCGCTATTGCTTGCTAGGTAACTCCAAAGATTGAGAATTTATTTTTAATTTGCGCATCTGGCATTAATTAGATGACGCATATGGTTATGGAAAAACACCTTCATAAAAGGTAAAGACTGACCCAGAAAATCAATTCTATGGGGCAAACGAAAGAAAAAAAAAATGGTGTAACCCCAACGCAACATGGAAAAGAGCTGCATATGGGACATACACGACAAAGAGGGAACACATGGTCAACCAGAGCAGCTGCATGGGTGTTATTTATAAAGCTGTGTGTCAGTGACTGAGTTCTCCTGCTCGAGGCTACTCACAAGCTTAAAGGGATAGTTCACCCAAAAATGACAATTGTGTCATCTACTCAAAGTTGTTCCAAACCTGTATGAACTTCTTTCTTCTGCTCAACACAAAATATTATATCTTGAAGAATGTTGGTCACTAAACAATTGATGGGACCCCATTGACTTCCATTGTATATCTCCATACTATGGAAGACAATAGGGTCCAGCAGCTGTTTGGCTACCCATATTCTTCAAAATATCTTCTTTCTTGTAAGAAACTCATGCAAGTTAGAAACAGCATAAGGGTGAGTAAATGAAGACAATTGCTGTGATAAAACTAGCTGCATGGATGAAGTTATATTAAAATAAAATGAGCTATAAAAGGTTTTATTTAGGATGAAGCTGTCGGTGTTCTATATGTCAGTCGTATTACTGGTCCACACTAGAGTATATGCAGAAAAAACAAGTCTAAACCCAGCTGAAAAAAACGCTTCAAACTGTCTGAAATGGTTTGCAAATCTTAGTTGATCTCAAAGACTGGGCAAGTTGATGTTTAGCTAGTCAGCAAACTGGTCTGACAGCTGAAAAGATGCCAAAATCCTTCATAAATCAGCCAAGCTCACTAAGCAAAGAGACTAAATAAGAGCACAATTTTTTACAATAAAAATGCATATTCACAAAGATACAGTAACAATATGTTTTGGTGCAGGAGGAACAAAAGCACCAGCATTTTACAGTTTAACCATTTTTACACGTCCCAAAAGGCACAGTTATTAAGGGGATTGCTCTATAAACAATTGACATATACAGCAATATCAAAATGACTGAAAATTACTTTAGAATAATAAGCATAATGGTCTGTTGACATCTAAAAATTATATAACGTTACTTAAAATACAGCCAACAGTTACTAGTAAACAAACTAATATTTAGCTATGTAAGAGTGTATACTATTAAAATTACACACATAGCTCACTCTATTCGCTAATATGATATATTAACGCAATTTTGTGGGGTATAAATGGCATAATAATAGCAATTTAGTGCATAAACGAGACAATAGTAATGCAGCGCGGGGCCCGTTTCATTGATCCCAGCTGCTGTATTGCGCTTTAGCCCTTCGTGAAGACCAAACGTACGCCTTCCCAAGCCATTCCCGTCTGAATATCCCGCCACAGAAAGCTAAATATCGACTTGAGCCGATTTACGGATCAGTACATTCGCCACATTCCTAACATAAGGGTCATTTCTCTCGCTTACCTGTTGTGACGGTCGCCATCTTGCCAGGGGGGGAAAAAAAACCCGACGTGCTGCGGAAACCTCGTGACGTCACATCCCCTCCGTCTTCGGAACAAATCGGCTGCCCGGAATGTTCCGAATGAACCGAGCTCCAAAACACCGATTTATTTAACGTGTTGTCGCTCCAGTGGGTCAATTTGTATGCAATTACTGGTACAACTGGAAGGTTGTTATTAAGCGGAATTTTCCACGACAACCTCAATGGCCATTCATCATATGGAAAAGAGATGTATGGTGTCATTCTGTCTCTTACTCGTCTATTTTTTTTCTTTTTCACCTGTGAAAGAAAGTCTCACGGCTTCATAAACAACACAAGGGTAAATAAATGATGATAACACTTTGGGTGAACTGGGTTTTTTGGTCATTTTGGGTGAACTCAATCCCTTTGATTTTATAACTCAGTGTCCTGTTTCTATTGTATCCACTAGATGGTGTTAAAAGCTCATTCATATCCTTGTCTGAGTGACCCCAAAATATACACATCCTCCCTTTTTGGACCCCATCCAAAAATAAATTAAAAGGCTTATATTTTATAAATATTATAAAAATGTTTTTGCAGCTGAGCTGTGCATAAATGAGGTGTACCAAAAAATCCTGCAGCCGTATGCGGGGTTTCATAATTACATATGTCACAAAATAGAGTTTGCTAGGGGGTTGGGGCATACCCAGGAATCAAATTTTGATTCCCCTGGTGTAAATATGTGCATTTTAAGACATCTGAGGGACAAAAAATTGGATAACAACATTCCTGGAACTATATTGCCCATGGTAACACTTTTACAATAAGGTCCCATTAGGTAATATTTGTTAACTAACATTAACAATGAGCAATACATGTTTACAGTAGTTATTATTCTTTGTTAATATTAGTTAATAAAAATGCAACTGCGCATTGTTATTTCATGTCAGCTCAGGTCCATTAAATAATATTAACAGATACAACTTTTAATAATGCATTAGTACATGTTGAAATTAATGGTGTCTAGGTCATTTTTTAGGCCTTTTGAGGCGGGCCCTTAATGCTTATGGGAGGTCCGGGGCCCCCCCTCAATTCGAACACTGATTATAATACGTTTGAAAAAACAAAACAAAAACAAAAAACAGATAGAAAGTCTTTGTGAATATGTTTATTTTGTAGACATTTCCTTTACAAGAAAAATTGGACGTCATACAAAGATATTAAGATAGGACAGTACACCAAGATTTCACAGTCTAACAATATGAAATGTCCGTCTCCATTCATTAAAGGGCTAGAAATTAAGCATAATGGAGAAAAGGTGAAAATAGAGAGAGAATGTAGAACGGCGGATTATATAATTCACAAGGGTTGTTCGGTATGTATTAAAAATGCTGTTCAATATGAGAACTCTGAAACTCGCTCTGAAAAGCACTCCGAGTGTCCTAAACCCACAACTTCAAATCTCCGACGACACTTCTGCCGTCGGCTTTCTTAGCCGAGAATATACAAAGACGAACAGTATCGAAAAAGCACCATATTATTTCAGTTTGAAATGTTTCGTGATGATTCTTATTACACCTCACTTTCATTTCCCTTCAAAAAAGATGACGGGGAAACAGGTCAGCCCTCTTTAACAACATTAGACTAACGTCTCTTGTATTTCACTCATACTGAAGGCAGTCTTAAAATGTGCATTAGAAAGTGAAATCGACTGACATATTACATCCTCATGATGCATAACCGTCCCGTCACTGAGGTCTCAGCAGAGTAAATCATACACAAGGTAAACTGGAAGGACAAACCAAGTTGTCCCAAATCTTCACTGTGACACTGTAGCATCAGAAATGACTTTTATCATACAATTCGGTTGATTTGCTACATGGTTCGAGTATATGATATATTGCATGGCACCCACTGTTAATTCAAAGCACTGTGAATTTGAAAATACCTATGATTATAGTTAGAACAGCTTAATCCCAGACAGCAACATGGTGTCGGCTCAGATCCGGGCCACCTGTGCATCCAACGTGTACCAGATGTGGGCCGACATGTTGCTGTCTGGGATCTAAACAAAGAGTTTCAGCAAAGTGGAAGACCACAGAGTCACTGATACTGTGTCATTTAACCAACATCTCCTTATGCTATAATATCAGAGACAGATCATATTTCTCAAAGATACAGTAACAATATGTTTTGGTGTAGGAGGAACAAAAGCACCAACAGCTGAAAAACCAAAACAACATAAAACTGTTGTGACACACAATAGTTGAACTGATATCAATGTAACATAGCACGGAGCTGTTTGACGAAGTGCTTTCTGAAATCACAGCTCTGGCTTCATTACGTCACTCTTTGAGATGCCATAATTGGGTTTTCAATGCTAAATGAGAACATAATTTCATCAAACGGCTCTGCTTGTATTTGAACCCCTGGGTCTAAATTCGACCAACCAGACAACGGTGCACTTGTGTATATAAATGTAGCAAGAAAAGGCATTTCGATTTGAACAACTGTACAAATATTATCGTTTCCACCCCATAAAATAGCCCACACGATGAAGTCAATAAGAACAATGGACCTCGTCTGTTTGTAAAATACTTCCCATGTGTCTTTAACATGAATTAATTACACTGGGTTGTTTCAACCCAATTTTGGGTCAAATATGGACAGACCCAACTGTTGGGTTAAACATTGAATTAAAAAATTTAACCCAACAAATGGGGTTGTCCATATTTGACCCAAAGTTGGGTTGAAACAACACAGACAAATATTGTCTGCACACACTTTAAAAAAAAGCTAGGTTAAAACAACCCAAGTTGGGATGAAAATGGACAAGCTCAGCGATTGGATTGTTTTAACCCAGCGGTTGGGTTAAATGTTTGCCCAAATTGTGCCGGGCAGTTTCATTTAACCCAACTATTGTTTAAAAATGACTAACATGAACCCAAAATCAGACACATAATAGAGGCAACAATAATAATCAAAAGGTGAACATTTATTAATATGAATATTGTTTAATTATTATTCATTAAACTTATTAATAATGTTAATTTATTAAACATATTAATAAATGTCCATTTCCAACATACTTTGGGTGCATTTTAAGCAAGCAATACAGTCATTTTTAAACAATAGTTGAGTTAAATAAAACTACCCAGCAGGTTGGGCAAACATTTAACCCAACTGCTGGGTTTGTCCATTTTCAAACCAACTTGGGTTGTTTTTAACCCAGCATTTTTTAGAGTGCAGATCCGGCCCACATCTGGTAGATGCGGATTCCATGCGTACCAGATGTGGGCCGGATCTGGGCCGATACGTTGCTGCATTTTTTCGAGCGTAGGGCTGGTTAAAAGTTGTCCATCAAGCCCTGACTATCACACACACACACACACACACACACACACACAGGGCAGACAGCACACACTGGACATGATAAATCAATGAAACACAGCTGAATATCATATGCTCATCTACAATACATTGAGACACTCAATTCATTTCTTCTTTTTTCTTTATAGCATATTTATTGATCCGTTTATGCATTTATAGATATTTTGCGTCCAGTGTGTTTTGTCCACAGGGGTTGATGAACAAGGGCTGTTGGACCAAATCAAGCACAGCACAAACCTGTGACACATACATGTGCACCACAGTTTCAATACAGTCATTATACATATTACACGTGTCGAATGAAAGGCAGTGACAATGCTTTTCATATTAAGGGAAAGCGGGGCAGTTATTGTTTATTATAATATACTTTAGTTCTTTTAGAAAAATATCTATATTTAAACCAAAACCAAGTGCATCAAACTCTCCCTTCTGTTTTCATTGACAAAAATAACATTTTCTGAACATTCATATATTACATTACAATCATTGTGTATATGTATATATATATATATATATATATATATATATATATATATACACTGAATAATATATATATATGCATACATAATATATATTTATATTTATATATATGTATATATAGTTTTAGACATAAAAAAGGTTCATAGTGTACAACATGCCTTTTTAGTTGCCAACATGAGATAATTATGAAATAATAATAACCATAATAACATTATTCGTGATAACTGCAGTAAGACGACAGTAACAGAGAGAAGGAGCAGCTAAAAGCCCCACAAAATTCTTCCATTTTGGCAGCAACGGCACAATCAAGAGCAAAAGAGAAAAAGCATCATGAAAAATCAGTAACTCAAAACATCAAAAACATTCACAGGAAAGTAAACGGTTCATATTTAAAAGCACATCCTGTCCTTTGGGTAGACCACCGTTACGTGTTCCTTCCGTCTGCAGCCGGCATTTGTGCTTTTTCCATTTTAACAACAACAACATCAACAATAACAACCCCCTTAAAGAAAGAAATCAACTGGACATGTGGTCCTCTGTGGCTTCCATTCACAATCAAAGCCTAGAGGCCTCAACTCAAGGACGTTTAGAAGCACAGAGGCCACTCATCCAAAAACCAAGAGGTTGTCTTTTTTTTTTTTTTTTTTTGGGTCACTCATTATAATGCTCTTCAAACCCAGAGTGTAGATCCACTCTCATACGCGATCATCAGATAAGCCACTTTTGAGTTAATACTATCGGAATGAAACAAGCAAACAAACTCCACGAAAAGGGAAAGGGTGTGACGCGGTGTGAAAGCTCTCAGAAGACCAGTGGAGTGTGGCTATGCGAATACTCTCATCATCTCATACCTCCAGATTCCCAAGGCTTGCTAAAGCTCCTGTGCTGGCGCTCATCCGAAATCAAATCCTCAGCGCTGAGGTGGAATAAAAGAGTCCCGTTCCTTTAGCCTGTGTGGTGGCATCTGAGATGGCGTTTGATCTGCGCGCTGCGGCTGGTTCGTTTAGATGTCTGCTCATTGTGAAGTTCCACTGTGGGCCGGTCCGTGCGAGGGGATTTGTGGTGTCGGGGTGTGGGCTGGCACTCACTCAAGGTTCCATGGGCTTTCAGGGTCCAACGGACTCTCAGGCTTCAGAGAGAACCAGAGGTACATAAAGACAGGAGAGAGGAGAAACAGATGTGGAGATGGACAACGGAGGTTGAAAAACAAGAGAGATAGATAGATAGGTAGGTGGAGAGAGTGTGTGGTCCTTTTGGCATAGGAAGACGTCAGATGATGAACTGGATGGAGAGAGAAAGGGTAGCAAGGTAGCCCAAAACAATAAAAGAACAAAACAAAACCCACAAAGCAGTTCTGTGCCCCCTTTTTTGGCTTAGACAAACACACAGCAGGCACCGGGCGACGTGGATAGAGAGAGAATGGTGCACCAATGTAAGCTGGAGCGAGAAAAGATAAAAGAGGGAGTGTGCTGAAGTGCTTGCATTGTTATGTGTCAAACGGATTTAAATGTCTATGACAATTTAAGTGTGTGTGTGTGTGGGGGCTACTGACTCATCTTGATATTAAGCCTGAATTCATTGTGAATTAATATACACTTACATCATCTGATGAAGTCACTCAGACACTAACGCATCTGGGCCTCGGTTTTAAATTGCAGGGCTTAAATGTAAACGATCAATAGGCGGACTTTGTATTTGCATGTACGCATGTGGTGGTGTCGACAGGCAAGCAGAGGCAGAGAGATGCAGAGCTCTCAAAGTGCAAGAAGCGAGGGTGAGTTCAGGGAATCAGAAGACTGATCGCTGCTGCTGGTTCGCTGGTTAGCGCTGGCCCCGCAGGCTCCCTCTGGGTAGGTGAACACAAATGAAGATGTGTATGAGGGGATGTAGCTGCCGGCGTCAGGGTTACCGCCACCGTCGGCAACAAGGCACGGGCCGTCCGGCGCCGGCTGGCCCTGCCCATAGAAAGAACTAGAAAAGGCTACCTCCTGCATCATCCCTTGCTGCTGTTGTGCTGGGACCGGCTGTGTCTGCGTGGGCTGCGAAACCGGGATGTGGTGGTGGTGGTGGTGGGACGAGTAGGCGGGCGGCAGGTAGAAAGAGTCCTCCTTCACAGTCAAACCCACCACGGAGACGGAAGGCCCCTGTGGGGACGTCTGCGGCAGTGGCATTGGCAGTGGCTGCGGCTGCGGGAGCGGCGCGGGGGGCTGGTCCTGGTAGGGAATTTTGCAACCTGGCTGGTGGGCGACCAGGACGAACTCCAGACGCTCCTTCTCCTTCTGCAGCTCGGAGATTTCGGCCTCTAGCTCGGCCTTCTCCTCCTCCAAAATGTCTGTCTCCTTATGTTGGAGAGACAAGAGGAGGACACAAGGGGACAGAGATTATATGATCACATGAAATGAGGACAAAAACAAGGGTTTTCTTTTAGTACTATACTTCAGAAATACATATTGCTATAGTTTCCGAGGGAAACAACAAAATAAACGTAATTTTCTTAACCCTCATCCTTCCCTCGGGTCATTTTGACCCGAAACTCTTTTTCCAAAAAAAAATTGTCATCAGAGTGGTCCAAGACCTTAGGACTTTTGTCACACTTGAACCATGAATACACAAAACAAATTGACTGGATTCGAGGAGTTTTGTGGTTGAAATTGAAAAAAAGTAACAAATCTTTCCCTCGAGGGTCAATTTGACCCCTTTAGGAATGAATGGAATGCGAAGAATGCTTCAGTACACTCAGAAACATTCTAACTAAAAATGCTAAACCTTTACCAAAAAATTATTTAATAATGTCTACATGTGTATCTGAATGCATGCTGAAGAGAAACTGACTTTAGGACCCAGCAGAACAGCTCATTTACTCCATCTAGTGGCAAAGGTCATGAAATATAATTTTTCCACAAGACGTCGACAAAGACACCCAATGTAAGATATTTTGCGCTGAATCAAAAGGGTTATGCATGAAATTGAAAGACATTAAGCTAATAATAAACTGGTAAATAAGTTGAAAGAATGTGCTTAAATTATAATGTATTTATTAATAAAATCTAGTAATTTAAAAGTGAATAAAATAAAAAATAACAAAAAATTTCATGAAAAAATAAATCAAAAATCAAAATTAAATGAAAGAAGCTTTCTGGACCAAAAAAAAAATTTCTAATATAATTTTAGGGCTTCGGGTTATTTGTTAGAAAGTGCGAGGGAAGGATGATAGCCCTTTCTAATTACAATGCACATGTGTGTCGGTATCATTTACAAACTATCATTGTAAAAAGCAGATTGCCATGTTATGAATCCAGTAATTGTGATGCCTTTGCATTCATCTGTTATCATGGATAAAACACTCTATAGGATGTAATGTAACAAGTGTAGTACAGCATTGCTCACCGACTGTAACCTGTCTGTGAGCTCACGCCGTCGGTTCCTACACTTAGCGGCCGCCAGTTTATTTCTCTCTCGCCTCACACGTCTTTTCTCCTCCTCCTCAGGGGTCAGCTGGGAACAGAACAAATTTAGTATCTTATTAAACCATGTTTTAGGCTTTTCGAATCAAATGACTAACCATGCTGTCATGGTCCCCACTCACCGCTTCATCCCGCGCACGACGGCGGCTCCGAGACTGTCGCACTGGGCCAGGAGTATCAGAGCTTGGTGGGGTGAAGCTTCCAGGGGATGAAAAGCTTGGGCCTGGCAGGTCGTAAGGATCCAAGGCAACAGGCTGCGTCATGGTGCTGGAGCCTGTGCCGCTCTGCCCTGGTGCCACGGAGGAGATGAGAGTGGGCTGCACCATCCACTGCAGATCCTGGCTGGTGGTGATGGCCGTCACTGTGGGTACAAATGAGCTGGGCATGTCCACCCCTGCCCCGGTGCCGGTTGACCCTCCACCCACCCCTACCCCGCCAGTGGCTGATACACACTCCTGGAATCCGAAAAAATAAGCAGAATAAAACTATGGGCCTAACAAACTTTCTGTCCACAGGATTATTATCGTTAACTAAAACTAAAACCATAAAAAAGGGAAACAAATTAGATGTGATTACTTATTTTATTTCAGCTAAGTCAACACTTTCTTGTTTTCGTTTAGTTTAACTTGCAATGCTAAAATAACTAAAATTAAATAAACTAAACATAAATTAAAATGTATTAGTTTAAGTATTTATTGTTTGTAAGTTGTAAATGCAACAAAGATTACTGCAGTATGTTTTACAAGAAAATACTATTTCAAACTATATTTCATGTTTAATTAATTGTGTTACTTGCAGTTTCTTTGTAATGAATTGTGAAATGTACTATATATTTTTAAGTACAATCAACTTGGATGTTTAAGTCATTTCAACTTAAATTACATTAAACTGACTTTAAAAATCTTGAATCCTGTATAACTTACACACACACACACACACACAAAATGCTTAACTTACGTCAAAGCAATGTAAAAATAGCTGTTTTTATTATTGATCATATAATTTTTACAGTCAAAAATAGCAATTTATAAATAGCAATTTATATTTAATAGCAATCTACCTTTTTTTTTTCAGTAAAGGCTAAATATGAAAAAAGAAACATTACTAACACTTTAAAATTAAAGTGCAAACAGAAATTCTAATTCAAAATATTAACAAAAACTACAAAATATGAACATAACTGGCTGTAAACTGGATTTTTTCCCAGTGCCTCCATGTAAAGATAACAGACTAAACATTATGAAAATAGAAACAAACAAACATATGAAAAAAAAAACATGCATCCTTATCAGAGCTAAATTTCCTTAAAATGACAAAGAGTACAAATACTCAAGCCATGTGAATTTTTTGCCATTTAATACATTATCTGTGCACAACTATTAAAGGGATAGTTCACCCCAAAAAAAATAACCTCCATGTTGTTGCAAACCTGAAGATCACAGACAGCTGAAGAAACCCATGCAGGGTGAATAAATGATGACAGTTTTCATTTTTTGGGTGAGCTATCCCTTTAAAACACATGTGGGAGACGAAGCTATATTAGCACGGTTTCTTTTTTCAGTGCAGCCAGTGCGAGTCCACGTTCATTAATATTCATATGAAAGCGTGCGCAGTCAGTGTGCCGCAGCCAATCACAGGCCCAGAGTCATCCCCTCCCGTGCCTGTTCCTCCGCCCCCGTCACACCCCCGGTGTTCCCCTTAGCAACCCAACGTAACACTCCAAAATAGAACGCATTGACGTCACGCCGAAGTCTGAGAAGCGAGAGCAGCAGCAGCGAGCGCGAGGAGGCGGAGCTTCGCGTGCGAGCTGTCGGAGAGTTCCACAGCTCTGTCATCTGTTTCGCCGCGCGCTGCTGTAAACCTACCACGTTGCTACCGGCCAGATTCCGCGCGCGTGCTGACTTGTCAGTATTCTATTGCATTCTATTCCGACTCTACACATCCAAGCACATTCGAAAGAATTCGAATGCATAACACACCGAGCGAAACGAGCAAATGTTGCAGCCAGCCGTGCTGTGTACCAAAACAATTGTTTTGTGCGGTGTTTAAGTGCGTTTGACTTACTTGCGGTGCGCTGGTGGTGGGCGGACTCCCGAAGGATTCCACGGACGAAAGGTACTGAGATTCAAGAGAAGGAGATGAGCTTCCACGGGAGCCGGTGTCGGGGTCTCCGGGGAACCCCTGAAACATCTCCCCGGTGGAGCCGAAAGAAACCGAAACACCTACTGTGCCCGGCGAGAACGGGATGTCACCTGTCACCCAACACACGTCACACATCAACCATTCGCTTTAGCAAACCATATTGCGTTGTAAAAGAGAAAATCGCGTGCATACATAAAACATTTGTATGAGCTAATATTAAAGTCACCTACCGTAGCAAGTTTTACTTGGAGTCTTCGTCAAGGTGCCCTTAGTCTCTTTCCAAAATAGTTGCATTAAGACATCAATCCAGTTTCCTGCTGGAGGAAACTTCTAAATTCCAATCTCTCCTTGGATAACACTTCCCAGGCCGTGGTACAATCCGTGAAATGTGCATTTATAAATCCATAAAATAATCCGGAGTGTGTTTATTTCAAACGGGAGTAGAAATGTTGTTCTGTGTTTCGGCAGCAGCGCTTCGTCTTGTGAATGAAGCCTGAGAACGCATTGTAAAGTAGGGAGTCCTGGCTCCGCCTCTTACTGGTGTTCCGCTGACGTAGGTGCCCATATATGGTCCAAAAGCACTGTTTTTGTTTTCGGTATCTAAGCAATGTGACGTGTAAGGGATTCCCTCACCCACAGAAAGAGAGCTCGCTCGCGGTCAAGAATAGGTACGTTTACTATTACTTCCACGAGATATTTTTAAGTGTTACATGGTTTTCAAGAGCAATATTTAGAAACGACACGGTTTGCACATATCTTGCCTAAAAATGAAAACGTTAAAAAATGCTAACGTCTTATTATATACGCATTATACAAAGGCAACACTTTAACTTTAAATGCCAACTAAACTTAACTAAAACTGATAAATGAATACAAACTTGGCTAAATATGAGAGAGAGAGAGAAAAAATACTATTTTTAAACTATTAAAAATATTAACAAAATAGAATATCCATAACTATTTTTGGTAATGTATGCGTCACTGTTAAATCATTAAAATATTAAAAGACAAGAGATTGAAAAACGCGTTTCTGTTGAGGGCTATGAAAACTATGCACGGAAATAATCATGTAACTTCATAGTGTAATCGATTTAAGCAGTCACTTCGCTCCCCACGTGCATCACCTTTGACAGATCCTGACCACTGCAGACCGGGAACACCCCACAAGAGCTGCAGTTTTTGGAGATGCTCTGACCCAGTCGACTAGCCATCACTATTTGGCCCTTGTCAAACTCGCTCAAATCCTCACGCTTGCCCATTTTTTCCTGCTTCTAACACATCAACTTTGAAAATGTTCACTTGCTGCCTAATATATCCCGCCCACTAACAGGAGCTATATAGATATAGGCCTATTGATGAGCTATTACAGAGAAAGAGAAAACACCTGAGCAATCGTTAAGCTAATAAGAAGGATATTTTTGCTGCGGTAGTAGCACAACGAGGGAAACCCGCTTTCTGTTGTGTTGACTCCACTTGTAAACTTTCTCACCGACCGACACGCCCCGCGGAATCCCCGGATCACCGGAGCTTCCCTCGCTGCTGACAGTCTTGAGAACCGGTCGGGCCAGAGATTTACATGTGTTCTGTTGTTGGGTAAGTTTGGGAAAAATATGCAGCTAATGCCTTGTTGTTATTATGTTATGACCAACAAAAAAGAAGCTGTTACATTGAATTAAATGGTATTTTTTAAATGCTAGTTTTAAGATAACGTGCTTAAAGCGATTGAAATGCAAGGATTGCTCAGCAAACAAAGCGCTCATTATTTTGGCTGATACCCTCGCCATTTACAAGAAGCGTCTACAAGTTCCAAGTCGGTCAGTGGGTTGTAGTGACGGAAGTCATAGTGAGTGTCACACACTGTCACATTTCATGTAGGAACAAAGGTGATTCATTGCTGTGTGTGCGAGGAAAAGCGTGGCTTGCTAAGGCAACGCACTCAAATAAACGCGGGACGAAGAATAGGCAAGGTACAACGATGTGTACAACACCATAGAGCGCGACGGTGGGGAAGGAAGGGATGGGAAGGGATGGGAAGGGAAGGGTGGGGAAAACAACAATTAGTCAGCAGCGCTTGAACGTCACCGGCGGAGAACGCGGAGTCCAGCGGCAGACGTTATAACGACCGAACAAGAATGACTAATGCGGAGTAGGACACTTCAAGCATTTTACCAATATCCGCCAGAACACCCCAGATCCGCGTTAAAACGTCAGAGGAATTATATGTGGGACGCTTAAAGATAAACTAGATAAGGGAGAGGCAAGGGTTAGCTTTAAAACTGTGGCAGGTGCCTCAGGAGGCCTCACTGGTTAATGCAAATGACATATGTTGGGAAAAAAAAAACCTTCGGCTGTGACTGAGATGAAAAGTCATCATTTACTCATCAAACCCTTTTTTCCACACTTCTGTGGACCACAGAAAATCTCGGTCACCATTCACTTTTATTGTAGTGAAAGTGAATGCGCTCTGAAGAAAAAATGCTGGGTTGTTGCAACGGTTAAATATGGACAAACGCAACCGTTAGTTTAAATTTTTAAACCCAACGGTTGGATCTGTCCATATTTGACCGTTGCAACAACCCAGCATTTTTTTTTAACTTGCGACGTCTTTTCGTTTAACAATCTAAAGAAATTCATTAACACTAACATATTTTTGTTGTTGTTGTTGTTTAACAACCTAAAGAGATTCATGCAGGGTTACATCAGGATTTTTACATCAGGTCTCTTTAATTTCCATTGATCTGCACCATAACATTTCCATTCCAGTCAAGAAATGTACAGAGCTGGGGAAACAATACGACAATAAACAAGCTTAATGTTTAACCGTCTCACATTCTGTGGTTTTAATGCAGAACAAACTAGACGGATTCTTAAAGCAAACAATCCCGCGACGTTTACGACCAAACCTGCGTATGTATACAACGTCTCGTCGCCGAGGAAACGCCGTTCCCGCACGTCTGACGCAAGGACGTCACGACGATTGGTACTTTTTTTGTTTTTGCTGCGTGGCAACCGGTTTCCGTGGTAACCCTTAAAGGGGCTGCACACACAGTTGCCTGTGAGAGTTTTGCCTGTGGGAAAGCGCTTGCAGTTGTGCGTGTGTTTACATTCTTTTGACTTTTACGAGATGTTAAGAAGCGCATAGTTACATGGTTTCGTTTATTATCAATAGACCACACGTGGACTTACTTTAGTCGTCGTCTATTTGTGCAGTTAGTCTCATTAGCTATTCGTGCTAATCGTCCCGTCTGTAACCTGCAACGTTGCAAACGGATAGTAGCCATCATGTTACTACCAAAGTAAATTATAGCTCTGCACTGCATCAAAACCACGCTCGATTAAAGGGATAGACTGCTCAAAATGGGTATAATCTGTCGGATAGTTAGTTACTCATTACAGTCCACAATAAAATAGTTTATTTCACCGAGAGTGAAGTTGACCTTTTACACAATTTATGCCATTGCCAACTAGTCTGTTGAGTAATTTTAGGTTTGCATAAACGCAAAAGACTGGTGGCTGGTGACTATTTAACTTTACCAGGCTTCTTTTAAGTAGTTGATATTCTATAAAACAACAAGCCACCAATAGTAAATCAAGCTTAAAGGGACAGTTCACCCACAAATAAAAATGTTGTCTGCATTTACTCACCCTCATGTTGTCTGCATGAATTTGTTTCTTCTGATGAGCACAAAAGAAGATATTTTAAAGAATGATGGTAATTGGTAATGTTTCTTCCTGCTATGGATGTCTATGGGTGCCGTCATCTATTGAAAATCTGCTGTTAAAACTAAAAGACTCTTTTCTGTGCACTTTATTAATTGAAACATGTTGCTTACACAGCAGAAAATTCAATGCACAAACTATTGGCTGAATGCGGACAGCTTGAACATAGTGGCATATTTAAAACATTATTAATGTCCTCTTAATTATCTAGCTACTGCAATTAACTCAACATTATACACTCACCTAAAGGATTATTAGGAACACCATACTAATACTGTGTTTGACCCCCTTTCGCCTTCAGAACTGCCTTAATTCTACGTGGCATTGATTCAACAAGGTGCTGAAAGCATTCTTTAGAAATGTTGGCCCATATTGATAGGATAGCATCTTGCAGTTGATGGAGATTTGTGGGATGCACATCCAGGGCACTTTAAGCTCCTGTTCCACCGCATCCCAAAGATGCTCTATTGGGTTGAGATCTGGTGACTGTGGGGGCCATTTTAGTACAGTGAACTCATTGTCATGTTCAAGAAACCAATTTGAAATGATTCGAGCTTTGTGACATGGTGCATTATCCTGCTGGAAGTAGCCATCAGAGAATGGGTACATGGTGGTCATAAAGGGATGGATATGGTCAGAAACAATGCTCAGGTAGGCTGTGGCATTTAAACGATGCCCACTTGGCACTAAGGGGCCTAAAGTGTGCCAAGAAAACATCCCCCACACCATTACACCACCACCACCAGCCTGCACAGTGGTAACAAGGCATGATGGATCCATGTTCTCATTCTGTTTACGCCAAATTCTGACTCTACCATCTGAATGTCTCAACAGAAATCGAGACTCATCAGACCAGGCAACATTTTTCCAGTCTTCAACTGTCCAATTTTGGTGAGCTTGTGCAAATTGTAGCTTCTTTTTCCTATTTGTAGTGGAGATGAGTGGTACCCGTGGGGTCTTCTGCTGTTGTAGCCCATCCGCCTCAAGGTTGTGCGTGTTGTGGCTTCACAAATGCTTTGCTGCATACCTCGGTTGTAACAGTGGTTATTTCAGTCAAAGTTGCTCTTCTATCAGCTTGAATTAGTCGGCTCATTCTCCTCTGACCTCTAGCATCAACAAGGCATTTTTCGCCCACAGGACTGCCGCATACTGGATGTTTTCCCTTTTCACACCATTCTTTGTAAACCCTAGAAATGGTTGTGCGTGAAAATCCCAGTAACTGAGCAGATTGTGAAATACTCAGACCGGCCCGTCTGGCACCAACAACCATGCCACACTCAAAATTGCTTAAATCACCTTTCTTTCCCATTCTGACATTCAGTTTGGAGTTCAGGAGATTGTCTTGACCAGGACCACACCCCTAAATGCATTGAAGCAACTGCCATGTGATTGGCTGATTAGATAATTGCATTAATGAGAAATTGAACAGGTGTTCCTAATAATCCTGTGTACGAGTAATTAAAAACAAAGACAAAAAAATGTTTGCAGTTTAAGGGATAGTTCACCCTAAAATGAAAGTTAAGTCATTATTTATGTATCCTGGTGTTGTTCTAATGCCGTTTGCCCTTCTATGCACCACAGAAGAAGAATTTATAAAAAATAACGTGCAACACGTGTTGTATATTTCAAGCGCTCTGGGGGTATACGATAGGGTTTGGTGAAAAACAAAACTGAAATGTAATTTATTATTTAAAACAATTCTTGACCTTGGTCTTCTGTGCACAACTCATGAGACTCTATTAGCACCACAGTTCACTCCGTCTAGCCCAGAAAAAGCACACAAGTTGTGATAAATCAAGATTAACAAAAACGTGAACTGTGGCGCTAATGGAGTCTCGTGAATGCGCAGTCGAGCACAGAAGACTAACAGCCAAGGTCAAGAATTTCATTAAATAAAACATTACATTTCAGTTTATTTTTCACCAAACTCTATCATATACCCCCAGAGAACTTGGAATACATGACACGTGTCGCATGGGATCGCTCTGTGATACTTTTGTGTCTTTTTTAAAAAGCTGGATGCTGGTCGCTATTCTCTGCCATTATATGGAAGAGTGCAAGCGAGACAACCATAACCATTGTGGTCCATAAAAGAAAGAAGGGCATACAGCATTAGAACAAAAGTAGTGATGACTTAATATTCATCCCTTTAAGTGAAATGCAATGCACTGATCTTTATACATCAATCATTCTTTAATCTGTCATCAAACACATCTATATGTTATTAGGTTTCTTTTTTTAAAATACAGAGTAGATTCATTTGCTGTTGCACTAATTGCATCGTTATATACAATCAACGTCAAAAGAAATAGTGCAATTGATTAGGAAATTAAATAAAAATAATAAGATTGGTGCATTGATGTAGAACACCGGGTTCTTGACAGCTCTTTAAAAATGTGGCACCCATTAAGCTTTTTTTTTTTTGGTAAAAATGTGACACCAGCTAAAATAACTATGCAAATCTTATAAAAGGTAATGATCATAAATAATGCATAAAGTAATGAGATTCCCACTTAACTGTTGTTTATTGTGTATAATGTTAACAGTAGTCTTTTTGCCGATACTGTCTATGTAGTGTGCTACAATGAAGTACAATAAAATACTCAACTGTACATTTAGGAGAGTGCATGGTTTTCAATCCTAGTGGGATCCTCCACGGCACTGCTCGTTTTGTACGTCTTACTTATTCAACACACTTGAGATCATCAGCTTGTTAGGATCTGAACTGAGCATGTGGATCCCCAGCACTAGGACTGAAAATCACTGATTTAAGAGTTGCAGACTATGCAGTAAATGAACTGGGAAAACTGACAAAACCAGAAAGTGCACGAAACCAAATATCAATCAAAAGTTCTGTTAATGCATTGACAGTCTAGCTGTTCCAAAGACAGAAGCTGCGGAGTGAAATTATGAAGTACAAAATTGACTATGAATATGGAAATGTAATACACCTTGATCTCTAGAACATGTTAAAGGCACAATATGTACGATTTTCGGATTAAAATATCCAAAAACCACTAGAACAATGTTATATTTTGTTGACTTGTGTACTTACAGTATCCCAAATGTTTCCAAGAGTGTTTAAATCTAGAGAAATAAGTAATTTTAACCAGGACACGGAGTGTGCATCGCCTATCAATGACGTCATACCCGCGTTACCCTCGATTTCCGGAAACCATGGAAACATCAAAGATGCTTTAATATATTAACAGGTGAGCAACTGTTTATTGACAGAAACTACAAACCCGATTCCAAAAAAGTTGGGACACTGTACAAATTGTGAATAAAAACAGAATGCAATGATGTGGAAGTTTCAAATGTCAATATTTTATTCAGAATACAACATAGATGACATATCAAATGTTTAAACTGAGAAAATATATAATTTTAAGGGAAAAATAAGTTGATTTTAAAATCATGGCATCAACCATGTTTCCCACTGTGTGGCATCCCCTCTTCTTTTTCTAACAGTCTGCAAACGTCTGGGGACTGAGGAGACAAGCTGCTCAAGTTTAGGAATAGGAATGTTGTCCCATTCTTGTCTAATACAGGCTTCTAGTTGCTCAACTGTCTTAGGTCTTCTTTGTGGCATCTTCCTCTTTATGATGCACCAAATGTTTTCTATGGGTGAAAGATCTGGACTGCAGGCTGGCCATTTCAGTCCCCGGATCCTTCTTCTACACAGCCATGATGTTGTAATTGATGCAGTATGTGGTCTGGCATTGTCATGTTGGAAAATGCAAGGTCTTCCCTGAAAGAGACGACGTCTGGATGGGAGCATATGTTGTTCTAGAACTTGGATATACCTTTCAGCATTGATGGAGCCTTTCCAGATGTGTAAGCTGCCCATGCCACACGCACTCATGAACCCCATCCCATCAGAGATGCAGGCTTCTGAACTGAGCGCTGAGAACAACTTGGGTTGCCCTTGTCCTCTTTAGTCCGGATGACATGGCGTCCCAGTTTTCCACTTTGCCACAGTCCATTTTAAATGAGCCTTGGCCCAGAGAAAACGCCTGCGCTTCTGGATCATGTTTAGATATGGCTTCTTTTTTGACCTATAGAGTTTTAGCCGGCAGCGGCGAATGGCACGGTGGATTGTGTTCTCTGGAAGTATTCCTGAGCCCATGTTGTGATTTCCATTACAGTAGCATTCCTGTATGTGATGCAGTGCCGTCTAAGGGCTGAAGATCACGGGCATCCAGTATGGTTTTCCGGCCTTGACCCTTACGCACAGAGATTGTTCCAGATTCTCTGAATCTTTGGATGATATTATGCACTGTAGATGATGATAACTTCAAACTCTTTGCAGTTTTTCTCTGAGAAACTCCTTTCTGATATTGCTCCAGTATTTTTGGCCGCAGCATTGGGGGAATTGGTGATCCTCTGCCCATCTTGACTTCTGAGAGACACTGCCACTCTGAGAGGCTCTTTTTATACCCAATCATGTTGCCAATTGACCTAATAAGTTGCAAATTGGTCCTCCAGCTGTTCCTTATATGTACATTTAACTTTTCCGGCCTCTTATTGCTCCCTGTCCCAACTTTTTTGGAATGTGTAGCTCTCATGAAATCCAAAATGAGCCAATATTTGGCATGACATTTCAAAATGTCTCACTTTCAACATTTGATATGTTATCTATATTCTATTGTGAATAAAATATAAGTTTATGAGATTTGTAAATTCTTGCATTCCTTTTTTATTCACAATTTGTACAGTGTCCCAACTTTTTTGGAATCGGGTTTGTAATCATTGTTCTCCAGCTCAACACAGTTAGTCTTATTGTTTAAATCTGGTTTTCCATGCCTAATACCTGCAGTGTGCAACACTGAGTCTGATATAGCAGCCGTCAAGCGAACGCACAGAGTTGATAAATGTATGATAAACGCACAGAGTATGATAAAACAGTGCTGCCTTACCACACATACACATGAGCGGAAGCACTCGTCTGCGGCAGAATAAAAGCTCCGCGAAATCAAGGTGTCATCAAGTCATCTTTATTTATATAGCACTTTTTACAATGCCGATTGTTTCAAAGCAGCTTCACAGTGAACAATGCAACAGAATTTGATTTGACTGTACAGCTGCTCTGGAGAAAACTATCCAGCTCAGTTCAATTATCATTTACATTTATGCATTTGGCAGACGCTTTTATCCAAAGCGACCTCGTTATTTCATTCAAGGTACACATTTTTACATTTTGTCAGTTCTTGCTTTCCCTGGGAATCGAACCCATGACCTTGGCGTTGCTAGCGCCTCGCTCTTATTGTTTGAGCTACAGGAAAGCTGTAGCTGTAAGTTATCGTATCGATCAGTAATGTAGTTGATATAGTTAGTTTAGTTTAGTAATTACATTTATTTGGATATTTAGCTGAAAATGTAGTGTCCCCAACTGAGCAAGCCAAGCCAAAGGCGACAGTGGCAAGGAACCAAAACTCCATCAGGTGGCAGGATGGAGAAAAAAACCATGGGAGAAACCAGGCTCAGTCGGGGTGCCAGGTCTCCTCTGGCCAATTAACAAACAGTGTATGATTATGATTCTAGCAACCTTACAAGTCAGAAGTCATATTAGAATATTCGATAGATCGAAGGCATCAAGATACGCTTTTGTTTTGAATAAGTGATCTCTAGCGGCGAAAAATTACATATTGTGGCTTTAAGCATTACAGAACTAAAACATTTTACATTTAATGTTATCTATCCATGTGTATAATGTTATTTGACTTTTTAATATATAAATAGTTTGTGCACCTATGCTATATTAGAAGTTTGCTCCTTTTTAGTTTTTGTTAAACATGTATCAGCTGTTTTAAACATGCTGTATAAATAAAATATATATTTCTATGTAAGTTAAGCCAAGAGACAACATATAGGCAGGTCATTTGGCATGCTGATTTGTCCTGTAATCACTAAGTCACATGCACAAAGAGTTCACTCAGATGACTGTCACATGTTTTGTTGTTTCTTAGGTGACTGCAGTTGCTGCAGTTTGTGTGTTACTGGCAGAACAATGCATAGGAAAATATGTTTATTTGCATTTCAGTTCAAACTGCTCCACTGCGCTCCCGGGTCTTGGGTGTTTTCATGCGTTCATTTGGCTTTATGCAAAAGTAAAGCTCAGTTTTCCTGTTCTGGCACTACTTCAGAGACATATTGTTTGCCTTGTATCTTTTTTAATTAACCCTTTCCATCTTGTGGCCAAAAAAAAGTTCCATAATGCCGTGTGTTTTGTTTACCCGACTCTCTCTGTTTTCGTCTCTCTGCTCTTTGTACGTGAACCCCTGCAGCAATCACGAGAGTGCCTTGTTTCCTGGAGAGGCGGGGCATGTTTGCCTGGTTCCCTGCCCAAAATATTTGTAACCAGGCAACAGCAAGGCCCATCCCACAATAGCTCTGTGTTGTTGACACCCCTCTTGGCATGCTTGCCCTAACAGCGTTGCATAACCTCTTTCTCTAACTTCCCAGCACCACAAATCAAAATTAGCCGGAACGGTCTAAACTGCAAAACTGCATAACTTGCATCGCTGAACTTCGTTTACTTTTTGGGCTTGGACTACTGTGTTTGCACAGACGCACGGAGTTGCAAAGATCCGGAACATCTGCAGCTGAACTGAAACTGACTGTCT
>CM031960.1:10280364-10325364 GCA_018749465.1 Paracanthobrama guichenoti | reverse complement strand
ACTTCCTGTCAGGATTGTCATCTCTAAGTGTTTGAGGAAACTGCAAAGGAAAAGGAAACTGCGCACCATCTTTGATAACCCGTGGCATGATGGATAATTTTTCCGCATTCAGAACAAAATCAGACCTCTGGAATGTGTTTTAGGAAACAAGCACTGATAAGTGGCTGAACAGGACTGACTTAAAAAAAAAAAAAAGTTAAATCTGAAGGGAACGTCACACCATGATTCAAATTCAATGTTGCCAATTGTCTGTCTTAATCCAGCTATCACTGTCACTCCATTGTGTAGAGAACATGAATTGCCATTTTGTTCCATGCAAGACTGCAATCCGGCGGGCTCAAGCATTACTGAAATGCAATCAGTGGGTTTAGTATTCAGCAGCGTAGTGTGACTCAGACAGCGTAAACCTCAAGCGCGTCAAACATAGCCTACTTTCAGCAGGCCGCATGCCAGACAGAGAGGCACAGCGCTGGTTTAGAGAGAAATTCTACTCTTCCACCTCTCTGCATATCCATCAGTCTCCAGCAATTCTTTCTCTCAACCCCCACATTCTCTCCTGCTCTTCGCATCCATCTCCCCCACTCCTCCAATGCTTATGCAACAGTTGCCCTATTTTTATGGGGGAGGTTGTGAGGGAAGAGAGATTGAAAGAGCAGGTGGGAGGCAATGATGGAGATAGGAGGAAGGGGGGGTCCAGGAGTGCTGTCTGAGCACACTGCACACGTCAGGTGAAAGACAAACTGTCCCTCTCTGACTCTGTACCCCCTCAGGCTCAGACCTGTGCTAAGAGAAGAAGAGAGAGTGGTGTTGTCTTGAAGACGAGAGGGTGCGAACAGTGGAACAGCACTGTGCAGAAATCCACCTCTGGCATCTTTATACAGTGTGTGTGTGTGTGTGTGTGTGTGTGTGTGTGTGTGTGTGTGTGTGTGTGTGTGTGTGTGTGTGTGTGTGTGTGTGTGTGTGTGTGTATATATATATATATATATATATATATATATATATATATATATATATATATATATATATATATTTATATATATATATATATATTTATTATATATATATATTATATATACACACATATACACACACCATGGCTTGCCTTCTTCCCATAGTGCATCCTGGTGCCATGTCTTCCCCAGGTAAGCGATGCATACGCACTCGGCTATCCATGTGATGTAAAAGAACACGTGATTCATCAGACCAGGCCACCTTCTTCCATTGCTCCGTGGTCCAGTTCTGATGCTCACGTGCCACTGTTGGCGCTTTCTGCGGTGGACAGGGGTCAGCATGGGCACCCTGACTGGTCAGCGGCTATGCCGCCCCATATGTAACAAACTGAGATGCACTGTGTATTCTGACACCTTTCTATCAGAACCAGCATTAACGTCTTGAGCAATTTGAGCTCCAGTAGCTCGTCTGTTTGATCGGACCACACGGGCCAGCCTTCGCTCAGTGCATCAGTGAGCCTCGGCCGCCCATGACCCTGTCGCCGGGTCATCACTGTTCCTTCCTTGGAGCACTTTTGATAGATACTGACCACTGCAGACCGGGAACACCCCACAAGAGCTGCAGGTTTGGAGATGCTCTGACCCAGTCGTCTAGCCATCACTATTTGGCCCTTGTCAAACTCCGTCAAATCCTTACACTTGCCCATTTTTCCTGCTTCTAACACTTTGAAGACAAAATGTTCACTTGCTGCCTAATATATCCCACCTGCTAACAGGTGCTGTGATGAAGAGATAATCAGTGTTATTCACTTCACCTGTCAGTGGTCAAGTTTGGTATTGTTGTAATTTCAACTTTGTGGATATTCATAGAGATATTCATTCTGAAGTCACAATAACACCCTCAGTGATTAATCAATACACCCTGTGCAGTGGTGCATTGTGGTATAACAGAAGAGTCCATGCTCTGAAAACACGAAAAGTAAACGGAAGAAATTGTACATTTTCAAACTTTTAATTCAATATTTTGTCGATATATGGCTGATTTGTAATGGATATGGATGACAGTGAGAGTGCTCGGTCTGTGGCTAATGCTTTAAATGCACTGCGGTTGGCGAATCTTGTCAGAGCAATTGACATGTAACATTTTCCTCAACTTATTAATGACTACTTCATTGACAATCTGCCACCACCAAAACAAGATGTTTGTGGACATTAATGTAGCAAATCTTGAACAATGGTTGGGCATGGACACAATATGAAACTGTCATGACTGTATTAATAATAACAACTCGATTTTGGAAAATTTGCTCATTCTGACTCATTTTGCCAGAAGGGGTCACAAATGTAAAAAAGCATAGTATGACCCATTTAATTTGACACAAATGAAAACGAGGTTGTGGGGTACACAACTCTGACATATTAAACAAACAGACCATGTGTCCCTTACAGCCCTGTTTTTATTTGCATCAGATTAAATATGACCTTTACTCAGGTCCATAGAGTAGGGAAATGTGCCTCTGAGAGCTGAATCCCGCCTTTTCAGGTGAATTTGGCCTGTGACAGTGCCGTCTCTGACTAGAGCAGTGGTTCTCAACCAGGGGGCCCGGGCCCACTAAGGGGCCTCAGAAAATTATTATTGATATATTAAAATAATCTAATTTTAATTAGGTGCTAAAAATACACATCACATTGAAATCCTATTTCTTTTTATTTTCCCTCAGTAACTTTTGTTTTTATTGAAGAACAAAGTTATTAGATTTGATTTCGCCCTGCAACTCAGTCTGGAAACCTGTACATTAATTTCTACTGCTTCTGTTACACTTGCGGGAACCAATCACAGACTGGCTTATCCACCTGTTGCACTATTGCCGGGTTTAACATGATGACGGATAGAGAAGCGATGGGTCATTGCCCGTTGATCACGCCTCTTGTGGTCTGATTGGTTGAAGGACTGTCCAATTGCGTAGAGTCATTTGAATAATGCTCGTTTATCATGCCTCTTGTGCAGTAGAAAATACAGAGCAGACTCCCCAGACCATTGTTCAATCTTAAACTGAGCTTGGTCTGGTGATAGCCAGACAATAAAGTTATGGAATACAGCACATGACATGACTTGTTTTGTGGTCCATGGTCACATATATTCGGCAGAAGAAACATACAGGAATGACATGAGTAAATAATGACAGGATTTTCATTATTGCATGTACTATCCCTTTAAATTAAATGTTGCGGAACCAAAGACTGCATAGTAGATGTCCTGAACTGTTTTTAGCACATGGAGAGAGATCACATAATCCCATATTTTAATCAGGCTAGAGTGATTATACATTTTGGAGCTGCGTAAATCACAAATTAAGGTTGAGATGAAATTTTAAGCATCTGTCGGATAGAAATAGCTCCATAGGGTAACAAACTGCTCAGTTTTCAGTTCCAAGACACAAGCCTGGGAAATGTTTACTGGTGGCCCGTGGCATTATGGTTGCAGAAGGTTGACATTTATGCCGGAATATTAATTCCTGAAGCTTTGAGTGCCTGGTTCACACATGTAGCCTAAATAATTGAGCAATTTAGGCAACACCGCACTTTTGTCATTATACTGAACTAAAGGCACTTCAGTCTCTAATTATATAGCATTAACGCACCTTTAACAGTGCAATTACGAGCAATTATCGTAGTTGTTATCCGATAAATACGGATGTAAGTTAGCAATTAGAACAGGGTTGAGAAAAGAAATCTACCTGCTGATTATCAGCATATTACTTTGATACTCTTTTCCTCCTGCACATGCAACCTCGCTGCAGTGGGCACACAAATACCTACACCATCCTGCCAATTTATCAGTATGTATTTTTAAAACATGCATAAAGTTCACCCCAGTTTCATTAATGCGTCAGCCCTTAATGAGTTGACGTAGAAGTGAGCACATTTAACAAAGTAGTCAGTGTGGGGGCAAACAGTCAAATGCAGTTTGAGTGACGCATTAGTCAGTGTGTGATGCACTCGCACCCAAAGAGTTGACATTTTACCCATATTGTCGTTGTTCATAGTCAAACGAAGGGAGTGTTTGGGAGTCAGTGCCGGTGATGATGCTCAGAGACAGCCGCTTTCTGCCTCAAAATGACACAGTTGCCTCGTAAAAACATGAAATACTTCAAGTGAATATCTATAAATACATCCAGTGACATCAATTTCAGTAGTATTGTGTACTCCAGCCAGGTCTAAAAATGCATCTTGGCAGTCAACTTGAAGAAAGCACCTTCCTTAAGTAGCTTCCACTCTGAAAATCGCTCTCCCACACACGCTGCACTACAACTCTGGAGCTATTCCTGTAGCCACCCCCATAGAAGCGTACCAAATTACCAAGTGTCGGCAAGAAATAGAGGCAAAACATGTCACTGCAGGCGCACCAATGGGATCAACGGGGGGAATGGAGCGAGGGGTGACGGGGATAAGAATGATAACATGAACACAGATGGAGGAGGGTGGAGAAAAGGTTGGAGGAATTTATTCATTCAGCCCTGCGATTCTGAATCAGTCACACAAACACATGTTTGCCAAGCTGCTGTGCCTGTTTCCTCCTTAGTAATTAGATTCAATCAAAGTAAATGTTCTGCCAGAAACCCTCATTCTATAGTTATTTTAGTCCTTTCTCAGAAAAAAAAAACCCCTTACAGAACTTGATATTTCTGGCCATCTGTCATCTTGGCTTGTACATATTCAGGTAGGCAAACTTTTTAATAGATTCTCAGGTCTTTCTAAATAAATCAGCTTTATCTGATTGGAGCGCAAATCTGATGCACAGACACGGCTGTAGTAAAAGGTTTAAAACATCAGTCATTGCGTCAGAGACAGATTTCACATCTCAGTTTAGGGGAGTAAATATCTTTATGCTAAAATAATAGTAAAAATTATGTTATTATTAATAAACTTGGTTACCCTTTATTTTAAGGTGTCTTTGTTACCGTGTAATTATATATTTAAGTACAGAGTAATATTAATTAACTACATGTATTTACTGTAGGGTTATGGTTAGGGTTTGGTTTGGTTGCATGTAATTATGCATAATTTATAGTTACATACATGTGTAACAAGTGGGACCCACTTTATATTAGGTGTCCTTAACTACTATGTACTAACATTTAAATTAATAATTTTATACAATGCACTTATTGTGTACATACATGCTTTTACATTGTGCTTAGAATTAGCTGCATGTAATTACATCTGTAATTAATTTCTGTAGTTACATTTATAATTACACTGTTGACACTTCCCTTACACCTAACCCTACCCTTAAACTTACCCATATATCCACACCTGTCCCTAACTTTACCCTTAAACTGACCCATACCTGTCCCTAACTTTACCCTTAAACTGACCCACACCTGTCCCTAACTTTACCCTTAAACTTACCCACACCACCACACCTGTCCCTAACTTTACCCTTAAACTGACCCACACCACCACACCTGTCCCTAACTTTATCCTTAAACTGACCCACACCACCACACCTGTACCTAACTTTTACCTTAAAATTACCCACACCACCACACCTGTCCCTAACTTTACCCTTAAACTTACCCACACCAGTCCCTAACTTTACCCTTAAACTTACCCACACCACCACACCTGTCCCTAACTTTACCCTTAAACTTACCCACACCACCACACCTGTCCCTAACTTTACCCTTAAACTGACCCACACCACCACACCTGTCCCTAACTTTACCCTTAAACTTACCCACACCACCACACCTGTCCCTAACTTTACCCTTAAACTTACCCACACCACCACACCCGTCCCTAACTTTACCCATAAACTTACCCACACCACCACACCTGTCCCTAACTTTACCCTTAAACTGACCCACACCACCACACCTGTCCCTAACTTTACCCTTAAACTTACCCACACCACCACACCTGTCCCTAACTTTACCCTTAAACTTACCCACACCAGCACACCTGTCCCTAACTTTACCCTTAAACTTACCCACACCTGTCCCTAACTTTACCCTTAAACTTACCCACACCACCACACCTGTCCCTAACTTTACCCTTAAACTTAACCACACCTGTCCCTAACTTTACCCTTAAACTTACCCACACCTGTCCCTAACTTTACCCTTAAACTTACCCACACCTGTCCCTAACTTTACCCACACCTGTCCCTAACTTTACCCTTAAACTTACCCACACCACCACACCTGTCCCTAACTTTACCCTTAAACTTACCCACACCGGTCCCTAACTTTACCCTTAAACTTACCCACACCACCACACCTGTCCCTAACTTTACCCTTAAACTTACCCACACCACCACACCTGTCCCTAACTTTACCCTTAAACTTACCCACACCACCACACCTGTCCCTAACTTTACCCTTAAACTGACCCACACCACCACACCTGTCCCTAACTTTACCCTTAAACTTACCCACACCAGCACACCTGTCCCTAACTTTACCCTTAAACTTACCCACACCTGTCCCTAACTTTACCCTGAAACTTACCCACACCACCACACCTGTCCCTAACTTTACCCTTAAACTTAACCACACCTGTCCCTAACTTTACCCTTAAACTTACCCACACCTGTCCCTAACTTTACCCTTAAACTTACCCACCCCACCACACCTGTCCCTAACTTTACCCTTAAACTTACCCACACCTGTCCCTAACTTTACCCTTAAACTCACCCACACCACCGCACCTGTCCCTAACTTTACCCTTAAACTGACCCACACCACCACACCTGTCCCTAACTTTACCCTTAAACTCACCCACACCACCGCACCTGTCCCTAACTTTACCCTTAAACTTACCCACACCACCGCACCTGTCCCTAACTTTACCCTTAAACTCACCCACACCACCGCACCTGTCCCTAACTTTACCCTTAAACTGACCCACACCACCACACCTGTCCCTAACTTTACCCTTAAACTCACCCACACCACCGCACCTGTCCCTAACTTTACCCTTAAACTGACCCACACCACCACACCTGTCCCTAACTTTACCCTTAAACTCACCCACACCACCGCACCTGTCCCTAACTTTACCCTTAAACTTACCCACACCACCGCACCTGTCCCTAACTTTACCCTTAAACTCACCCACACCACCCGCACCGGTCCCTAACTTTACCCTTAAACTGACCCACACCACCACACCTGTCCCTAACTTTACCCTTAAACTGACCCACACCACCACACCTGTCCCTAACTTTACCCTTAAACTGACCCACACCACCACACCTGTCCCTAACCTTAACTTACCCACACCCTTAACCTGTCCCTAACACACACCACCACACCTGTCCCTAACTTTACCCTTAAACTGACCCACACCACCACACCTGTCCCTAACTTTACCCTTAAACTTACCCACACCACCACACCTGTCCCTAACTTTACCCTTAAACTTACCCACACCTGTCCCTAACTTTACCCTTAAACTTACCCACACCTGTCCCTAACTTTACCCTTAAACTTACCTACACCTGTCCCTAACTTTACCCTTAAACTCACCCACACCACCACACCTGTCCCTAACTTTACCCTTAAACTGACCCACACCACCACACCTGTCCCTAACTTTACCCTTAAACTTACCCACACCACCACACCTGTCCCTAACTTTACCCTTAAAATTACCCACACCACCACACCTGTCCCTAACTTTACCCTTAAACTTACCTACACCTGTCCCTAACTTTACCCTTAAACTCACCCACACCACCACACCTGTCCCTAACTTTACCCTTAAACTGACCCACACCACCACACCTGTCCCTAACTTTACCCTTAAACTGACCCACACCACCACACCTGTCCCTAACTTTACCCTTAAACTTACCCACACCACCACACCTGTCCCTAACTTTAAATATAAATGGACAACAAATGAATATTTCTTCAATATTGTTCAAGTCAAATGCAATATTTGTAAGGAAGCTACTGTGTGTGTGAATAACCTTGATCTGCAGTGTTTTTGGCAGACACTCATTCTGTCCGCAGGAAAACACTAACCTTCTGCTTTAATGCTTCTATTTTAGGGCACATCACTATGATAAAACATCAGGACTGCTTTAGAATGGGATGTATTTGGTGGCATCCTCAAAGTCAGAATAATATTAATACCACACTTTAAAACAGCAAAATACATGTTTTGGTATCCAGTACTTTGAGGATAAGTGACTTCTCATTTGATTCCTATAGTGTCCCGGGTGTAATTGTAAATTCTTGTAAATTGTAAAAAAAAACATGACTATTTTTAATGTTTTTGTAGTCTCTTATGCTCATCAAGCCTGCTTTTATCGGATCAAAATAAAACAGCAATATTGTTTAATATTATTACAATTTAAAATAATGTTTTTATTTGAATAAACTTGAAAATAGAATTTATTTCTGTGATGCAAAGCTGAATTTTTCCTCCAGTCTTCAGTCTCACATGATCCTTTAGAAATCATTCTAATATGCAGATTTGATACTCGGTTATTATCGGTTATTATGTTGGAAACAGTTGTGCTGCTTAATATTTTTGGAACCTGTGAAAAAAGTTCAAAAGAACAGCATTTATTCAAAATAGAATCTTTTTAACCATATAAATCACTTTTTATCAATTTAACACATCCTTGCTGAATAAAATGATTAATTTCTTTCAAATTTCTTTCAAAACAAGAAGAAACAAATTACTGACCCTAAACTTTTGAACGCTAGTGTATATTGTTACAAAAGATTTCAATTTTAAATAAATGCAGTTTTTTTTTAACCTTTTATTCATCAAAGATATTAAGCAGCACAACTGTTTCCAACACTGATCATATTAGAATGATTTCTGAAGGATCATGTGGGATTGAAGACTGGGGTAATAATTTGGGGTAATAATAATGTTTCCAAACTTTTGACCGGTATATATATATATATATATATATATTTATTCAGGAATGTGTGCTAGTAGATGCCATAACTATACTATTTGGACTCTAAAAACAGCTTTCTTGTGAACTAAACTCATGTGCAAAATTGCATAAAACATTTGCGAATAAAGCACCATTTCCATCCAGTGAGCTAAAGAGAACAAAATCCTGATAAACTGGCGGCAAATATCACTAAGAAAAAGGAAAATGGCTGCAGTAGGAGAAGCCACTGTGGGTCATTTTTCATGTATAACAAATAACTTTGGCCTTCAGATGAAATGCAATAAACACGCTCATGTTATCTTGCTTTCGGATGCCTGCTGTTTGGGAATGCAGTCATGTAAGCCCGTTCTGGGAGGGAATTATACTGAACCACTTTGACGACAGATTTTGGCTCAGGCATTTCAGATGCAACGAGATCAGTCCGCCAGTTTGTCCAGGTACGCTTTTTTTGATGCACATCATGGAATTTATTCAGTTAATGTGTTTCCATCGTAGTTTATGCGCAGGTTTTCTTATCGGATACATTTTTTTATCCTCCTCAATTGAGTGCATACGCTATGTTTAATGTGCATTTTTAGAATTTATGTGCATGTTGATGTTTCCATCCAGTGTGTTTTTAAACGATATCCCAAAAATGCACACAAAAATAGGTGGATGGAAACATAGGGCCAGATTTACTAACAGCTTGCGCCAGCGCAAACCCTCTTTTGCCGTTAAAAAACCACTGTCAGGACTGACTAAAGATGAGCAGTGAAAAATGAGCGCTGAAAGGCGTGGACAGGGTTATTTTTGCCGCTGACTTTATTGCATATGCATTTTTAAGAGTTTCCCTTTCAGACGCAACATTTATGGGAGGAGAGTATTTAAATGAATCATGTAAGGTGATTTACTAAGGTTTGTGCTCGTCAATTTACTGGTGTTTGTGCCATTATTTACCACCCAAATTAGCATCAGATTGTGTTGGTAATTATGGAACTGATCAGATTGCATCTGTGTTCTTAAATTTGCACGTCGTCAGTAGATCTTTCCACTCCCATCGGCGCCTTTTTGGATTTAGTTAGGAAAATTAGGTTAATAGTCTGTATATGCCCAATATTTCATTATAGGGAATGTTTTACCAGTGCCTAATGTTTTTTCGGAAGGCTCTTAAAAGTGTAAATTGGACAGTATTCTTTGTCGGCTGATTTTCACATCCCAGTTCAGTGTCGCCATCAACTCTAGAGTAATCAGTCACATGGAATTTGCAGCTCCAGTGATTGGTCCCAAAAAAAACCAAAAAAAAAACAAGCAGCCGAAATGAGCACCCATGAGAAAAGATGGCCAATTTCAAATCGCATAGTTCTGATCAACACTGACGGAAGACTTTCTCCAGATATTATTGAAACACTATTACTCACAGACAGACAGAGAGCAGGACGGGCAGACAGGGATAACCGAGTCAAGAGTAGCTTTTAGAAAAGCCAATACACAAAGGGATTAAGGCATAAAAAGTACAAGATGTAACCGGTAAAGTATGGAAGAGGAAGTGATCAATGAGAGACATGCATGCTATTTTCTAGCCGTTTCCAGAGGCGCTTGGACTGTTGCTGGGGGCAACCTCTGTTCGGTCACCTTACAGCAGGGAGGAAGCATTGTGTGAGCAAAGGTTTCTATTAATAGGAGCAGCGGGAGAGAGGACAAGAGCGTACAAGTGTGTGTGTGTGTGTGTGTGAGCAAGCATACGCGCATGTGTGAGTGAGTGAGCGCAAGGTACGCGAGGAGGAGGAAGCAGATTGTGAGAATGAGACAGTTACTAGAGAGAGCTGGAGGGAGGGATGCAGGGAGAGCGTAGCGGAGGAGGGAGCGATGGCGTGATGACGCTGTGCGTGGCGTCAGAGCGATAAGAATAGAGCCGGTGCGTGCAGGGCTGCTGAGACATCGCTTTTAATACCCACAGCTACTATCTCGCTCCCTGAACAATGTGTGTGTGAGTGTGTGTGTGTGTGTGTGTGTGTGTGTGTGTGTGGAGGTGTAGGTATACGCACAGAAAAATTTTAATATAGAAATGCCCTGTGATGAAAGATTATGACTTGTGCTTTTATATTTGGAAGCAAAGAACATTAAGCCATTAAGCAGATACATAATGTTCATATATAAAGTACAAGAGGAAGTACGACTCATGCTGTACCAATGAGAAAAAAAGAAAAAAAAAAGCAATTAGGCTGTTTGTGACAAGTGCTGCCACTAAATGTGACCCTGGACCACAAAACCAGTCATAAGTCACATGGGTATATTTGGGTATTGTATGGGTCAAAATGATTGATTTTTCTTTTATGCCAAAAATCATTAGGATATAAAGTAAAGATCATGCTCCATGAAGATATTTTGTAATATATAAAAATGCATTATTAGTAGTAATATGCATTTCTAAGGACTTAATTTGGACAACATATTAATATTGATTTTCTCAATATTTTGATTTTTTTGCACCCTCAGATTTTCAAATAGTTGTATATCGACCAAATATTGTCCTATCCTAACAAACCATACATCAACGGAAATCTCATTTATTCAGCTTTCAGGTGATGTATAAATCTCAATTTAAAAAAATATGACTGGTAGTCCAGGGTCACAAATGAACAGGTTAAATTGCTCTATTAATAAAATGGATAAATGTGTTACAATGCTTTTTAGATATAGATTTAAACATATTCTTCACTAAAGAACGTAACATTTTGTCATTCATTACAAACCTGTATGCATTTCTTTCTTCTGTGAAGCACAAAAGTAGATCTTTAGCAGAATGTCCAAGCTGCTCTCTTTTCCTGGTCTCCATTCAATTTCATTTAGAAACCTGTCACTTGGACAGAATATCTTTTGTGTTCCACAGAAGAAAGAAATGCATACGGGTTTGGAATGAGTAAATGATGACAGAATATTCCCTTTTCAAGTAAAATATCTCTTTAAAATATCTTAAATGTGAATGTATGTGGGGTAAGGGAGATGAGATGTTTCGTATGCAGGCAGTAATGACCTACATGGTCATAGACCCCAACTGATGGAGGAGTGAGTGGGTGGATGCAACCGCAGGGCAAAGGTCCGCAGAGCACAAATGAGATAGAAGGGGGGAGATGTAGGAGACGTAGGCCCAGGTGGATGACGTCAGAGTAGTCTTGGCCTAGCATGTCTGTCCCGCTGAGGGAGAGTTTAGGAGAGTTCACCTAAAAGTGCCATTTATCCCTAAACGTCATGATTTGGGTTTTTCAGAATTTGTTACTTAATCTGAATGGCATGAAACTTAGGAGAGTTCACCTAAAGTGCCATTTTCCTACACACATGATTTGGGTTTTTCAGAATTTGATTTGAAAATGGGTTAAAAGGTCCACACGAGTTGGAAAAGGTTAAAGGTTGAAGTAAATTGGTCACACTTGTACTCCCTCACAGTCTAATTACTGCATTGGAAATTAATGTGAAACAAATTTCATCTAGTGGAAACGTTTGGTACTGCACCCAAACAAAATGAAAGCCAAAATTGGAACACAAATTTGATTTGATTTCTCGTAGTTTTAGAGTAAAACGTGTTTCTGAAAATGGAAAATAGTATAAGAGAGACCAAACTTAAGCCTGTGCTCCAAAGCGTTCAATATTAATGACCGTTTAAGTTGGAAATTTCATTTTCAGGTCTATGCTCAAAAAGTGAATAAATGGATTATAACTACTGCATAACTACCCTCAACTATATAGTACATTAATTTAATTGAAAAAAAAAAACATCTGTCATTTTATTTACATTCATGTCGATCTAAACCGTATGACTTCTGTGCAATATAAAAATTAGGGCTGTCAAACGATTAATCGCGATTAATCACATCTAAAATAAAAGTTTGTGTTTACATAATATATGTGTGTGTACTGTGTGTAATTATTATGTATATTTGAATACACACACATATATGAATATATTTAAGAAATATATATAAACACATTTTTCTTAAATATATACATGCATGTGTGTGTATGCATGTGTGTGTATTCAATATATACATGCATGTGTGTGTATGCATGTGTGTGTATTCAATATATACATGCATGTGTGTGTATCCATGTGTGTGTATTCAATATATACATGCATGTGTGTGTATGCATGTGTGTGTATTCAATATATACATGCATGTGTGTGTATGCATGTGTGTGTATTCAATATATACATGCATGTGTGTGTATGCATGTGTGTGTATTCAATATATACATGCATGTGTGTGTATGCATGTGTGTGTATTCAATATATACATGCATGTGTGTGTATGCATGTGTGTGTATGCATGTGTGTGTATTCAATCAGTAAACACACACACACACACAGATATATATATATATACACATTATTATATATATTATTTTGGATGTGATTAATCGTTTGACAGCACCAATATTTTGAAAAATGTTGGTAACCAAAAAACAAAAACAGAGAAATTTCTCAAAATTGTATTTTATGTTCCACAAAAAAAAAGAAATGCAGAACGACATGAGGGAGCATTATGACAGAATTTGCATTTTTGGGTAAACTACAGTTCTTCAACTATTGAAGAGATCAAAATAGAATTGATGTATTTTAGTATTAATAATATACATTAAAAATAAATAAATAAAATCACACAGCTTGCTTTGTTTACTGTACTTTTATTGCCTATAAATATCTGTTACACATTTATATCAATGCTCTTGACTATACCTGAACATGCCGTGTGTGATTGATATTTTTTAGTTAATGTTTATTTAACATCAGTCAAGATGACTGTGGAAGAGATTGAAAGAACTGACAAGACAGTTGGAGAAGATCTTACAGCGTTGATGCCCTTGTCCTTCACCTCTGGGTTGGTCTCCGACTCGTAAAGATCTGAGAAGAAACAATCAGCAAGCTGAATCCTTCCTATTAACATGTTTACAGACAATGAATGCGCACACGCTCACCTCACTGCCAATGACGCCACGGACATCATCTCGACAGCTTTGGAGCTTGCCAATAAACATCATGATGAGATGCAGTGCTACATTATATTTATATTTACCTTCACACTGGATGCAGATAGTGATAACCATATGAATTGGGCATACCGTAAATTCAACCTAATATAATAAATATATAATCAGTGCCTACTTTAAAATGTACAAATTTCTAATAAGTAGCATGGCGTTTATGCATAAAAGGCTGTTTTTGTCTTCAACCGTTTATGAAAGTGACGTATCTGATTGAATTTTCATTTTGTTTGTGTATGTGTGATTGAATTAGCAGCATTAAGGATACATCTAATCTGCCTTCAAAAATCCATCAGATCAAGATCTCTCAGGCCCTGTGTACACCTGGTATTAAGATGCGTTTGGTCGATCGGATCACAAGTGGACGATGCTAAATATAAGTGTAAACGGGGGACTAAAAGGTTTTGAGATTGCCCACTTGTGATCACTTCCAGAGGGAGTCGAAAACACATCCGACCGGATTGCTTTCGTAGTGTACGGTCGAATGTAATTGAACGGTTACAAAAGACCACCCACTCTCCGTCTACTGACGCAAACATTATGGGAAGTGCGCTATCCAGATGGGATTTAAACTTTGTCGGCTGAAGACCCAAGTTTGGTTTGAAGATGAAAAACGTGCCAAGCACAACGTTCTCTCTCCATTCCTGATTTCTAACACACACACACTCACAGCGTTCGGCTGGTTTTGTTGCTCTCAGAGCAGAAATGAAAGCTGCTGCTCTCCGTGTGTTTCTCCGTCGTCTCCGGTCAGGTTCCTATATAAATTGCGTGAGCTTGTCTTGTCTATTACATTGAAAGATCTGAAAAAGCCCATATATTCACCCGCCCATAGACCCTCCCCTCGAAGAAATCAGGACAGAAGTGGTTGAAAGTGGACAAAAGAGAGATAAAAACACCAGGAGTAAACGGGAATGTGTCTCCCTCGTCTACTTGTGATCTGATCAAAAAAAAGCTCTATTGGGTTGAGATCTGGTGACTGTGGGGGCCATTTTAGTACAGTGAACTCATTGTCATGTTCAAGAAACCAATTTGAAATGATTCGAGCTTGGTGACATGGTGCATTATCCTGCTGGAAGTAGCCATCAGAGAATGGGTACATGGTGGTCATAAAGGGATGGACATGGTCAGAAACAATGCTCAGGTAGGCCGTGGCATTTAAACGATGCCCAATTGGCACTAAGGGGCCTAAAGTGTGCCAAGAAAACATCCCCCACACCATTACACCACCACCACCAGCCTGCACAGTGGTAACAAGGCATGATGGATCCATGTTCTCATTCTGCTTACGCCAAATTCTGACTCTACCATCTGAATGTCTCAACAGAAATCGAGACTCATCAGACCAGGCAACATTTTTCACAGTCTTCAACTGTCCAATTTTGGTGAGCTCGTGCAAATTGTAGCCTCTTTTTCCTATTTGTAGTGGAGATGAGTGGTACCCGGTGGGGTCTTCTGCTGTTGTAGCCCATCCGCCTCAAGGTTGTGCGTGTTGTGGCTTCACAAATGCTTTGCTGCATACCTCGGTTGTAACGAGTGGTTATTTCAGTCAAACTTGCTCTTCTATCAGCTTGAATCAGCCGGCTCATTCTCCTCTGACCTCTAGCATCAACAAGGCATTTTCGCCCACAGGACTGCCGCATACTGGATGTTTTTCCCTTTTCACACCATTCTTTGTAAACCCTAGAAATGGTTGTGCGTGAAAATCCCAGTAACTGAGCAGATTGTGAAATACTCAGACCGGCCCGTCTGGCACCAACAACCATGCCACGCTCAAAATTTCCCATTCTGACATTCAGTTTGGAGTTCAGGAGATTGTCTTGACCAGGACCACACCCCTAAATGCATTGAAGCAACTGCCATGTGATTGGTTGATTAGATAATTGCATTAATGAGAAATTGAACAGGTGTTCCTAATAATCCTTTAGGTGAGTGTATAGTGTCTTATTATTCTAATTGTATTTATTGATTAAATTAAAGACATTTCTCAGACAGTAGATGCAGATCTTTTGGATCCATTTGAGGAGTTCTGGTTTTGGTCTTAGTCTCAACCCCACAAAGTCTTGGTCTCGACAGTTTATGTGGTCGATTACAATACTACAAACCGCATTCTAATACCAGGTGTAAGCAGGGCCTCAGCAGACAGGATGTGACACAATCATTGGATTCGGACATGCCTTGTTCCCTTCCTGTCTAGGTATGCTGCCATAGATTCACACTGTATGCAAGAAACTTTGACCCCTTCATCTGGATGTCACAGAAGAAATGGACTCCTAGACCAGGCAATGCTTTTCCAGCTTTCTACTGACAAGTTTGGGTGAGTTTGTGTCCACTATAGCCTCAGTGTCCTATTCTTAGCTGACAGGAGTGGAACATGATCTTGCACATTTGACATGCCGTGTGTGTTTACAAAGGCTCTTCTGCACAGTGCTACTGTAACGTCTGGTTATTTCAGTGACTGTCACCTTCCTGTCTGCTTAAACCAGTCTGGCCATTCCCCTCTGACCTCTCTGAATAAGAAGCATTTTGGTCCACAGCACTGGATGTTTTTGTGTTTTTTACCATTCTCTGCAGGGACCGCCGTGCACAAAAATCACAGAAGATCGGCAGGCTTTGAAAAAATAAAACCCTTCCGTCTCATTTCAATATAATCTAAGGTCAAAGTCACTTAGATTATATTCCTTTCCTATTCTGTTTTTAAGTTTGAACAACAACTGATTGTCATTCAAATGTGAATGCTTTTATGCACTGATTTGCTGATGCATGATTGGCTGTTTGGATATTTGCATTAACAAGCAGGTGTACCTAATAACGTGTGCACTGAGTTCACATGTATTATAAATAGACACACGCTACTGTTCAAATGTTTGAGGATGGTGCATTTTTTTATTATTTTTGAGGTCTCTTATGCTTGCCAAGGATGCAATTATTTGATCAAATGAGTACAATAAAAAGAGTAATACTGTAATATTGAGTAATAACTTATAATATATAAGTTGGGACACTGTATAAATTGTGAATAAAAAAGGAATGCAAGAATTCACAAATCTCATAAACTTATATTTTATTCACAATAGAATATAGATAACATATCAAATTTTGAAATGTCATGCCAAATATTGGCTCATTTTGGATTTCATGAGAGCTACACATTCCAAAAAAGTTGGGACAGGTAGCAATAAGAGGCCGGAAAAGTTAAATGCACATATAAGGAACAGCTGGAGGACCAATCTGCAACTTATTAGGTCAATTGGCAACATGATTGGGTATAAAAAGAGTCTCAGAGTGGCAGTGTCTCTCAGAAGTCAAGATGGGCAGAGGATCACCAATTCCCCCAATGCTGCGGCCAAACATACTGGAGCAATATCAGAAAGGAGTTTCTCAGAGAAAAACTGCCAAGAGTTTGAAGTTATCATCATCTACAGTGCATAATATCATCCAAAGATTCAGAGAATCTGGAACAATCTCTGTGCGTAAGGGTCAAGGCCGGAAAACCATACTGGATGCCCGTGATCTTCAGCCCTTAGACGGCACTGCATCACATACAGGAATGCTACTGTAATGGAAATCACAACATGGGCTCAGGAATACTTCCAGAAACCATTGTCAGTGAACACAATCCACCGTGCCATTCGCCGCTGCCGGCTAAAACTCTATAGGTCAAAAAGAAGCCATATCTAAACATGATCCAGAAGCGCAGGCGTTTTCTCTGGGCCAAGGCTCATTTAAAATGGACTGTGGCAAAGTGGAAAACTGTTCTGTGGTCAGACCAATCAAAATTTGAAGTTCTTTTTGGAAAACTGGGACGCCATGTCATCCGGACTAAAGAGGACAAGGACAACCCAAGTTGTTCTCAGCGCTCAGTTCAGAAGCCTGCATCTCTGATGGGATGGGGTTCATGAGTGCGTGTGGCATGGGCAGCTTACACATCTGGAAAGGCTCCATCAATGCTGAAAGGTATATCCAAGTTGTAGAACAACATATGCTCCCATCCAGACGTCGTCTCTTTCAGGGAAGACCTTGCATTTTCCAACAGGACAATGCCAGACCACATACTGCATCAATTACAACATCATGGCTGCGTAGAAGAAGGATCCGGGGACTGAAATGGCCAGCCTGCAGTCCAGATCTTTCACCATAGAAAACATTTGGCGCATCATAAAGAGGAAGATGCCACAAAGAAGACCTAAGACAGTTGAGCAACTAGAAGCCTGTATTAGACAAGAATGGGACAACATTCCTATTCCTAAACTTGAGCAACTTGTCTCCTCAGTCCCCAGACGTTTGCAGACTGTTAGAAAAAGAAGAGGGGATGCCACACAGTGGGAAACATGGCCTTGTCCCAACTTTGAGATGTGTTGATGCTATGAAATTTAAAATCAACTTATTTTTCCCTTAAAGTGATACATTTTCTCGGTTTAAACATTTGATATGTCATCTATGTTGTATTCTGAATCAAATATTGACATTTGAAACTTCATTGCATTCTGTTTTTAGTCACAATTTGTACAGCGTCCTAACTAGTGGTCCAGGGTCACATATACACGTCCCGTCATTCTCGGTGAAAGCAAAAGAATGATATAAAACACATATCATCAATGAAACACCTAATGCACACCCTTTACTTTTCATTAGGTTGTATTAGAAATCAGATCAGATCCTCTCTTCCCCGATATAGTCCAGCTATGAGTAACGCACTTCTAGCCAAAATAACCTTGAATTTGGTTACATGTCGTTTATGCCTAAATAACTTGTGAGATGTATGATATTCCATCATGTAAGCAAAGTCAACAGTGATTACAAGGTGTTTGGTTTCATTTCTTTGACATGCTCATGTTCTAGATGACTAGTCTATCCTTAGGCAAGTTTTGCCTTGTTTTAGCCTAGACGTCAGGGCTGTGTTTGGACGGCTATTAGACGTCTTTTGCTTGCTGGGACGCTTATGTGAGTGACAGGTTGCCCCGCCCTCATCAGAGAAGAGATGTCATTGCAAGAGGGAGGGGAAGTTATTTTGATTAAAGATTATGAGGGCACATGAATAACAAAAAAATATAATTTATAATAAATGCAGCAATATTTCATAAAAAAATTGGATTTGTCCATTTTGATTTCATGGTGACTAAGTATTAGACACTTTCCAGGAGCACAAATAGACATAGGTTTAAGCTCCCAGTAAATATGGTTATTTATTTATTTTTTCAGGTCAGGGAAGAGGAACTTACCGAAGAGCACCTGCAGTCTGGCAACACAAGACACAAAGCCATAGAAGGGCAGGTACTGCTCACCAGCGCCAAACCTCTCCCACAACAACTGCTCCACAACACTGTCACACTCCACACCTGAGGGTAAAAACAGACGCAGAAAGAGCGCGAGTGCAGTGGAGAAGTGTACATTTCCTTTATACAAACAGGGTGTGGTGTTTGTGTATGGCTGAGCTCACGCTGTCAGTTTTTGGGATTGACAATACCTTACAGGTGTGAGTCTCGAAGTGTCACGATCACACAGCAACTTAGTGCTTCATTTTTCCGATTTACTGCTGAGATCGGATTTTTCTGTATAGCCGTTCATGTTGTTGTTTTTAATGTGGCCAATATCAGATTCCAGTGCAAACAGATCATGGTCCTGGACTGACCCGCATGTGCAAAAGAATGATTAAAAAACCGTCAATACAGAAGGAAACACGGAGACATTAAAGTAAGTGATTACGTGTTTATTTATAGTGTGATCTGCCACGGAAGCCAGTGAATTTATGCACAGGCATTATATAAAAAGACAGTGTTTTTAAACATTTATGATACAAGCCCTCATGTTTCGCGGTTATATAGCCTAGAGCTGTGACTGTTTAAAAACAGAAACAAAACAAAAATTAAATTTTGTTCAGAAACAAAAATTATTTAAGATTCGAAAGCATGAATGATAATTCAATAATAATTTTTAATAAAGATTTAGTAGTAACAAATATGATATTTTATTATGATCATATTCAAATATGATGTCATATTTTTAAATATGATGGTTTCATTATAAATATGGTAATTATCTCTAAGGTGGACACCTAACTTAATATATGATACTTACAATCTGAATCTAACAACAAATGGAAAAGTCAGCCGCTGTTTATTATCATGTTAAATATTGTGCTTTTTACACCAAATACCATACCTTTACATATTCTTCTGTTATTGAAAAACTGTTCCTTTAATTACCTTGATCAAAAGTGAAAATCATTATCAAGACCTTTGTCTCAAAATATATCCAGTAGTTTTAGTGATTCTCATTTGCTACATAAATCTACAACAACTTTTTGGAAGAGTAATTACAACAACATAAATTGAATTAGCACTAAAACTTACTGTTTTTAATAATAATAATTTGTTACATTTATATAGTGCTGTTCTAGGCACTCAAAGCGCTTTACATGGAAGGGGGGAATCTCCTCAACCACCACCAATGTGCAGCATCACCTGGATGATGAGACGGCAGCCATATTGGGACAGAACGCCCACCACACACCAGCTGATTGGTGGAGAGGAGCCAATATTTTACAATATGATTGTAAAAGTTGTTATTCATTCTCTATATTAGGATGATACTCAACCCCCTTAGTGCCCCTTTTTTTGGTGTGGGCCATTCCCCCTCAAAATGTCTGTGCACGGCCCTGAGTGCAGGTATGGAGACACGTTTTTTAAAAGTTATTTTAACTTGAGTGTCCCTTTTATAAAGCCGCGTCATGCACAATACTCTGCAAAAGTATAGAAGCAAGATGGGAGTGTGTCTGGGTGATGTTTACATTACAAAAACTATAGAACAGTATCGCAATGGAATGAAAAAACACACTATGTGTAGATTTAATTGCCCCTTTCTACACAATTAAAGTTGCATTCGTTGCTATAGTATTAACATGTAGGGTTTCATTCTGTTTTCTTTACCAATTATAAAAAAGTTATAAAAGAAAATGTTATAAAAAGTTATAAATAAATAGTTAATAATATTAGAATAATAACCCATCACTGAATGGATGATATACACCCCCCAACACCTAAAAAAAAAGCCCACCCTTTTATAAGTGCCTAGAACCGGGCCTGTGATAACGCCGGGTATGTCAAATCTTTGAAGTGACTCTCGTGAGCGCAGAATTGTGACGAATATTGATCTAGAGTGACGTAAAAGTCGCATGAATTTGACTGTTCAGACTGAGGTCACATTGCCAAAACATCTGACCTGTATTGGATTTAGGATCACATATGGAAGAGGCACATATCAGAAGTGAAAAGATCAGATTCCATGTGGTTTGTGCCGTTCACACTGTAATGACTGAAACAGATCTCAAACGGAGACGCAAAATCAGATTTGGGCCACATTTACCTGCAGTCTGAATGTAGCCTAAAGGCCTGTACACACTAGGGGTGGCACGGTGCATGAAAAAACACCCGAACCGTTCGGTTCGCTTGTCTCGGTTGACGGTTCGACGCATGCACAATGTAGCCTCGTGCCCGTATGTTACCTCAGACAGTGGGTGTCCTTTTCGCAAGAAACAAGAGGTGTGTGTGGACATACAGTAAAAGACAGTAAAAGTGGAGTGCTGCACAAACGGCACAAACCACATGGAATCTGATCTTTTCACTTCTGATTTGTGCCACTTCCTTATGTGGTCCAAAATCCGATTCAGGTCAGATGTTTTGCAATGCGACCTCAGTCTGAACAGTCATATCGGGATTCATGTGACTTTTACGTCACTCTAGAGCAACATTCACCACAATTCTGCGCTCATGGGAGTTATTTAAAAAATATCACATACCTGACGTTATGTGAAGGACAGTGATTTGTCAGAACTTATAAGTATTACAGTGACAGCGCTATATACAAGCAAAACACAAGAGCTCGTATCATAAATGTTTAAAAACTCTTCTCTCTTTTCAGATCCTTGTCTTATTTATCTTGCCTGTGCATGAATTCACTGGCTTCCGCGGCAGATCACACTATAAATGAACATGTAATCACTCATGTAATGTCTCTGTGTTTACTTCTGTATGACAGCGTGCTGTGTGACGTCTTTTATCGTCCTTTTGCACATGCGGGTCAGTTTAGGAGTCATGATCTGTTCACACTGGAATCTGATATTGGCCACATTTAAAACAACTTGCATTGTGAACGTAGCCTAAAAACCTCATAACCCTCTGTAAGTTACCAAAACCTCACATGAAAACCTGCAACACGCGGTAGATGTGTGTTTGTACGGCACAGAGCGGCTGTCTCGCACTGTGTGACGTGACAGAAAACTAGTTGTCCAGTCCGGTTCTGTTCACACATGGGTTTTCTGAGAATGCGGTTGTGAGTCCTGAAAATGTACAGGTGTGAGTTTGGTTATAGAATGAGTAAATAACCATACGGTGTGTGAACATAACCGTATTAAGGACTCAAATACAGGATTGACAACCATATTCTGCTGCTGTGTGAACGTGGCCTGTGTATGTGCTCACCTGCAGCATTCAGAGCCAAACTGAGTTCAAATGGACTCATAGTTCCTGACGAATCCTCATCAAACTGAAAGAAGATAGACTGTGGAAGAAAGAAAATGTCAGCAAGTCATTTCCCCATGTTTCCTTGGCATTTGAAAGGAAGCCAGTGATTAGGATTTAGCTCCGATATGACACTGGCACAGAGCTCTAAAGCAATTGAGTTTGTCAACAGTGTAAACAACAACAACGTTTCAAGGTCTTTTGGTCAGTGCAAGACGAGCTCCATGTAAGCAAACACAACCTGATAATTGTCACAGCTCAGTGTCCTCACGGCTCTCTCTAACTCTGTGCCAAAGCTGAGAGTGACCTTTTCACGCATGAGAACGGAGATACCTGCAGATTGCGTAGGGAGGTGAGCAGCTTCTCTGCTTGAGTTCTGTTCAGACGGCCTCTGCCTCCAGTCTACAAACCGCCGTTAAGAATATCAACCAGAAATGGGAGAAAAACAAAAACGCAGTCACTCCTACTAGCCACTTTGGTGGGTTGAATGTATATATAATAGGCTATATACAAGTCTTTTGAAAAGGCATCTGACAATAAACTAAGTACAATGTAGTGTTGTCAAAAATGTAGATTTTTCAATCCTGAAATATCTAAACGCTTCCAATATTTTCTGCTGAATAGACACACGATACCAGCTGTGCAACGAGTTACACACAAACCCACCTCTCCTCACTCACTTGTTACATTTACTCCGGATGAATATTGTTGTTGTGAGTCTTGTGACAGGGCTTGAATTTGGCATGGTATTTTGCGCATATTGCACATAATTTTACTCATTCCCGCAGATTTTGTGCTCAGACCCAAAGTGCTGCACATAAAGCCGCCTCTCAGGACTAAATTGAATTGTTTTTCACTGCTTATTGCACTTAAACAGTCAAATACACACAAAATAATCTCAAAATGAGGCGAGTATTAACATAAACACAGTCAGTTCTGTTTTGAGTGAACGTAAACAGTTGAGAAAGAAAACGCATGTGTAACAGTATAATGGATCCGTGTGTCAGGTCTTAAAGTGACAGCAGGTCTTAAATTATGAGATAATATTCAAAATGTCTTTATGGCATTTTTTTCCCCATGGTATCGATCTCAAAATTGTGGCCAGTGAAAATGCTGAGCGGCTAACTTTGGTTGTTGAGCAAAAAGATAAAGCTGCAATATGTAAAACATTTTTCAGTAAAGTATCCAAAAACCACTAGGCCAGTGTTATATATTTTGTTCAGTTGAGTACTTACAATATCCCAAATGTTTCCAACTATTTGTAAATCATGGGAAAATTGCCATTTTAACCAAGGAACCGGGAGTGAGTCGCCTGTCAATTCCGTCATGTCTGCGTTACCCTCAGTTTTCCGGTTTTATTTTGCAGAAACGCTTTACTCCTACTGCGGCGCGAGAAACGCTTTACTCCCACTGCGGCGCGAGAAACGCTTTACTCCCACTGCGGCGTGAGAAACGCTTTACTCCCACTGCGGCGCGAGATGCGCTTTACTCCACTGCGGCGCGAGATGCGCTTTACTCCGACTCCGACTGTGGCGCGAGATACGCTTTACTCTGACTGTGGCGTGAGATACGCTTTACTCTGACTGTGGCGTGAGATACGCTTTACTCTGACTGTGGCGTGAGATACGCTTTACTCTGACTGTGGCGTGAGATACGCTTTACTCTGACTGTGGCGTGAGATACGCTTTACTCTGACTGTGGCGTGAGATACGCTTTACTCCGACTGTGGCGTGAGATACGCTTTACTCTGACTGTGGCGTGAGATACGCTTTACTCTGACTGTGGCGTGAGATACGCTTTACTCTGACTGTGGCGTGAGATCGCTTTACTCGACTCCGACTGTGGCGTGAGATACGCTTTACTCCGACTGTGGCGTGAGATACGCTTTACTCTGACTGTGGCGTGAGATACGCTTTACTCCGACTCCGACTGCGGCGTGAGAAACGCTTTACTCTGACTGGCTTGAGATGCGCTTTACTCCGACTCCGACTGCGGCGTGAGATACGCTTTACTCTGACTGTGGCGTGAGATACGCTTTACTCCGACTCCGACTGCGGCGTGAGAAACGCTTTACTCCGACTGTGGCTTGAGATACGCTTTACTCCGACTCCGACTGCGGCGTGAGAAGCGCTTTACTCCGACTGCGGCGTGAGATACGCTTTACTCCGACTGCGGCGTGAGATACGCTTTACTCCGACTGCGGCGTGAGAAACGCTTTACTCCGACTGCGGCGTGAGATACGCTTTACTCTGACTGTGGCGTGAGATACGCTTTACTCTGACTGTGGCGTGAGATACGCTTTACTCTGACTGTGGCGTGAGATACGCTTTACTCCGACTCCGACTGCGGCGTGAGAAACGCTTTACTCTGACTGTGGCTTGAGATACGCTTTACTCCGACTCCGACTGTGGCGTGAGATACGCTTTACTCCGACTGTGGCGTGAGATACGCTTTACTCCGACTCCGACTGTGGCGTGAGATACGCTTTACTCCGACTGTGGCGTGAGATACGCTTTACTCCGACTGTGGCGTGAGATACGCTTTACTCCGACTGTGGCGTGAGATACGCTTTACTCCGACTGTGGCGTGAGATACGCTTTACTCCGACCGACTGTGGCGTGAGATACGCTTTACTCCGACTGTGGCGTGAGATACGCTTTTTACTCCGACTGTGGCGTGAGATACGCTTTACTCCGACTCCGGCGTGAGAAACGCTTTACTCTGACTGTGGCTTGAGATACGCTTTACTCCGACTCCGACTGTGGCGTGAGATACGCTTTACTCCGACTGTGGCGTGAGATACGCTTTACTCTGACTGTGGCGTGAGATACGCTTTACTCCGACTCCGACTGCGGCGTGAGAAACGCTTTACTCTGACTGGCTTGAGATGCGCTTACTCCGACTCCGACTGCGGCGTGAGATACGCTTTACTCTGACTGTGGCGTGAGATACGCTTTACTCCGACTCCGACTGCGGCGTGGCGCTTTACTCCGACTGTGGCTTGAGATACGCTTTACTCCGACTGCGGCGTGGCGCTTTACTCCGACTCCGACTGCGGCGTGAGTGACGCTTTACTCCGACTCCCACTGCGGCGTGAGAAACGCTTTACTCTGACTGTGGCGTGAGATACGCTTTACTCCGACTCCGACGTGAGCGCTTTACGCTCCGACTCCGACTGCGGCGTGAGAAACGCTTTACTCTGACTGTGGCGTGAGATACGCTTTACTCCGACTCCGACTGCGGCGTGAGAAACGCTTTACTCCGACTCCGACTGCGGCGTGAGAAACGCTTTGCTCCGACTCCGACTGCGGCGTGAGAAACGCTTTACTCCGACTCCCACTGCGGCGTGAGAAACGCTTTACTCCGACTGCGGCGTGAGAAACGCTTTACTCTCACTGCGATGTGAACAAGTGTCATAGCAGCCGCGAGCGAACGCACAGAGTAACGTCATAACATCATTCTCAACACACTCAGATGTGTCTAATATGATAAACAGAGCTGCGTTCCCTCATACTCATGACCGGAGAAGCAGAAATGGCGTCGGCGACTGTGGAATAATAAAAGTCCCGCTGCTCGCGAGGCGTGTGTTGCGTTCATCTTATTAACAATCGCTCCAGCGGCCTTGCTCAGCTCCACAACACTCGGGCCTGCTCTGCTTCACACTACAGTAACATTAATAAATCACATCCATAAACATGATTTCTGCCCGAGTCCTGTCCCGATTCTTTTCCACCGGCTGTGAGGTGAAGACCATAGAAATGTATACGTAGATGCCTCATTCGACTGTATATATCTCTATGGTGAAGACCACATGTCCCAAGATTCTGTGCTCAAACTTGGCGTCATCAAGCTATACCTTTGTTTTGAACAGGCGACCTCTGGCGGACGGAAAAGTTACATAGAGCACCTTTAATGTCTAGCCCTGTATATACATATATACACACACACACACACTGCAGTTCAAAAGTTCAGGATCATTTCATAACAATTTAAGATAACTGTAAATGCTTCAGAAATCATTGTGTGCGTCTCAGTCAGCTCCCTAGTTCAGTAGTCAGGGCACTGATCAGGGAATCAGTCAATGGGCAGACTCCCTGATCAGTGCCCTGACTACTGAACTCGGGAGCTGATTGAGACGCACCCATTCTAATATGCTGATTTGCTGCTCAAGAAACATTTCTTATTACCATTGCTGAAAACAGCTGTGCCGTTTAAGATTTTGTGGAAACCGTGATAAATTGTTTAAATATTTTCTTTTTGTTTGAAATAGAAATCTTTTGTAACATTACAAATGTCATCGTTTTAATAAAAAAAAAATCTTACTGACCCCAAACTTTAAATCAGTAGTGTAAAACTATATAATAAACATAATAAAAATATTGCTAGATGGAAGAAGGATACATCTTCTCCAAAGATGAGCTGTCTGCAGGTCTCCAGAGGAAGTTCATAGTCTTTTTCCAACACTAAAACATAATTCAAACATAAACAGGAATATGATGTATATGGCATAGTTACGTTGTACTTACTCAAATAAGTACTGAGTAATATTAATTAACTACATGTACGTAAACAGTTACAGTTAGGTTTACTTGTAATTTTGCATAATTTACTGTTATTACTATAGTAAGTACATGAAGTGACATGTAACCATGTCACCTTAAAGTGTTACCTGATTTTATAATGCACTAGTTTTGAATGCACACTAGAGATCTTGGATTATTCTGGCACTTGGCGTAAACCAAAAGCAAACATTTTTGGCTACTAATATCATTACAGAAATACTGTCTTTGCGGATGTATTTTGACACATGTGTCTGATAATAGGGGGTTTATCACACGGCAACATATCCCATGTCAAATAAAACAGGTTTAGGAAACGGATATGGATGTTAGTGTCATGTGAGTGCACTGTATATTTTTATACAGTAACAGTGCAAATCATTTCTTTAAGGGTAAAACATTTTTACAGTCTAAAAAGGTGTTTTTGTACTTTTTTCTTATGGGTGATTACATAGCCAATAAAGTGCAGCTTGAGGTCATTCTACATTATACTTCCACCTTGTGGCTATTTATGGTAGAGCAACCATGTTTGTTTAACTGTGACTGACAGCTTGTGCTAAATGTGTAAATCCTGACCTGAATTCACCAGATTCATAAATTGCACAGCATTCACTCTGTCATCCTGCAAAAGTGAAAAACAATTACATATTACCACAAATATCTCTTTTTCACACTAGAATGTGACTGGATGGGATTGAGATGCTTACAGTTCCAGCCTTTTCATCAAACCACTTCTGCACCCTAAACTGGTCCTCAGGTAAGGCTGGCTTTGACAGGACCATCTATGGACAGACAAACACACACACAAGCAGAGAGTTAAAGAGTTATTTACGCACAGACCGTTGTTCCTTCTCATTTCAGTCAGTACATGTCTTACCACAGAGTAGTTATTGGTGCAGGGGAAATCCTGGAATCTGTAAAGCAGATTTAAAACTTTCATATGGTTAACCACTGGACAGATATAAACACATTATCACAACAGACAGCTGTTTGTTGTTTTTCGTACGCCTGTATGTTGCCGGTTTTGGTGTAAATGCGGAGGAAGAACTCCCCCTGCTGGTTGGGCCTGTAGGTGGAGGCTAGGATGGCATAATTGCCGGGCTCCAGGTGCACCTTCCTCCACACGCTCCTGATGCTCCGGTACTTTCCAGAGCGAGCAACCGCACGGTTGCTGGAGAAGAACTTCTGGTCCAGAGATCCTGGTTTGTCCTGCTAAACATAAAGAAGACGTGAAAGAGTGTGTATGTGTTTATATTTCAATAGTGTCATGTATTATGAAATGTTATAGATGAGTGTTTTATATTCATTATTCATTCAGCTGCTCACCTCAGAGGGGACCTGAAAGAGAGAATGAAAAGGTAAGACAAGGGAAAAATACACTTATCTCTTCATCACGGCACCTGTTAGTGGGTGGGATATACACTCACCTAAAGGATTATTAGGAACACCTGTTCAATTTCTCATTAATGCAATTATCTAATCAACCAATCACATGGCAGTTGCTTCAATGCATTTAGGGGTGTGGTCCTGGTCAAGACAATCTCCTGAACTCCAAACTGAATGTCAGAATGGGAAAGAAAGGTGATTTAAGCAATTTTGAGCGTGGCATGGTTGTTGGTGCCAGACGGGCCGGTCTGAGTATTTCACAATCTGCTCAGTTTCTGGGCTTTTCACGCACAACCATTTCTAGGGTTTACAAAGAATGGTGTGAAAAGGGAAAAACATCCAGTATGCGGCAGTCCTGTGGGCAAAAATGCCTTGTTGATGCTAGAGGTCAGAGGAGAATGGGCCGACTGATTCAAGCTGATAGAAGAGCAACTTTGACTGAAATAACAGTCTGAAGGCGAAAGGGGGTCAAACACAGTATTAGTATGGTGTTCCTAATAATCCTTTAGGTGAGCACTCATGATGGAGATTTGTGGGATGCACATCCAGGGCACGAATCTCCCGTTCCACCACATCCCAAAGATGCTCTATTGGGTTGAGATCTGGTGACTGTGGGGGCCATTTTAGTACAGTGAACTCATTGTCATGTTCAAGAAACCAATTTGAAATGATTCGAGCTTTGTGACATGGTACATTATCCTGCTGGAAGTAGTCATCAGAGAATGGGTACATGGTGGTCATAAAGGGATGGACATGGTCAGAAACAATGCTCAGGTAGGCCGTGGCATTTAAACGATGCCCAATTGGCACTAAGGGGCCTAAAGTGTGCCAAGAAAACATCCCCCACACCATTACACCACCACCACCAGCCTGCACAGTGGTAACAAGTCATGGTGGATCCATGCTCTCATTCTGCTTACGCCAAATTCTGACTCTACCATCTGAATGTCTCAACAGAAATTGAGACTCATCAGACCAGGCAACATTTTTCCAGTCTTCAATTGTCCAATTTTGGTGAGCTTGTGCAAATTGTAGCCTCTTTTTCCTATTTGTAGTGGAGATGAGTGGTACCCGGTGGGGTCTTCTGCTGTTGTAGCCCATCCGCCTCAAGGTTGTGCGTGTTGTGGCTTCACAAATGCTTTGCTGCATACCTCGGTTGTAACTAGTGGTTATTTCAGTCAAAGTTGCTCTTCTATCAGCTTGAATCAGTCGGCCCATTCTCCTCTGACCTCTAGCATCAACAAGGCATTTTCACCCACAGGACTGCCGCATACTGGATGTTTTTCCCTTTTCACACCATTCATTGTAAACCCTAGAAATGGTTGTGCGTGAAAATCCCAGTAACTGAGCAGATTGTGAAATACTCAGACCGGCCCGTCTGGCACCAACAACCATGCCACGCTCAAAATTGCTTAAATCACCTTTCTTTCCCATTCTGACATTCAGTTTGGAGTTCAGGAGATTGTCTTGACCAGGACCACACCCCTAAATGCATTGAAGCAACTGCCATGTGATTGGTTGATTAGATAACTGCATTAATGAGAAATTGAACAGGTGTTCCTAATAATCCTTTAGGTGAGTGTATGTGACCCTAGAGCACAAAACCATTCATAAGTCTCCAACAATACATTGTATGGGTCAAAATTATTGATTTTTCTTTTATGCCAAAAATGATTAGGATATTAAGTAAAGATCATGCTCCATGAAGATATCTTGTAAATTTCCTACCGTAAATATATAATAAATGTATTATTATTAGTAATATGCATTGCTAAGGACTTCATTTGGACAATTTTAAAGGCAATTTTCTCAATATTTAGATTTTTTTGCACCCTCAGATTCCAGATTTGCACAAATTGACCCTTATAACTGGTTTTGTGGTCCATGGTCACATATGTCAAAATGTAATTTATTCCTGGTATGGCTAAGCTACTCCAGTCTTGTTTTATTATTAAATTATTATATTCATTAAATTAAATTAAAATAAAAATGTAATAAGTATGATTTTGTTACATCAATAATGATTAATTTAATGGCTTTGCATCATAACAAAGTATGTAAATGCATTACTATGGTTCTATAGGTATATTATTATATGCCTGTCTTAAAATGCAGCACTTTTATATGTTTGTGACTCCCTACTCCATCCAAAGTTATAATCCGCCTCTTACCTTGTAGATGTGAAATGCGATGTAGAGGAAGTTGACTTTATCTTTCTGCCTGCGGTATTTCTGGAGAAGCTCCACCAGTATCGTGCACTTCTTCTTTTTCTCTCCCTGTTTCTCAGTCTTGCTCACAGGAGCCACTAAACTGACGTCTTCATCTTCCTCTCCGTCACCTTCCTCCGCTTCCTCATCCTCTCCATAGTCGTGGTCATCCACATCTTTCTCAGACAGAATCATCTGGAACTGAGGGTTTTTCCAGAAAGATCCTGCAGGGATGAGAAGGAGGAATACAGGGAGATTAACCAAACATTTATTTTATTAGTGTATGAATGTATTATTGTATTATATTATATTATATTATATTATATTATATTATATTATATTATATTATATTATCAACTTTTTTGACTCCAAGGACCGCCAATAAAATACTGTATAGCTTGGCATAACTTGAATGTATATTCATTATAAAAATGCCCATAGACTTTTTTATTAATTTACAATACTTTTCCAGGTCTAGAAATCACATTTTTAAAATTATAAATGGGCTTCTATATAGAACTCTAGGGTTCTTGACTAAATTTTAAAGAACTCTTAATGCCAAAAAGGTTCAATATAAGGAAAAATGTCTTAAATTATTGCATTATACTTTTATTTTAATGAGTTATTTTTTATAATTTTCTAGTGATTAAGTATAATGTTTACAAGCCGTTTAATTTATAAAATTAAAAATTAATTCAAACTAAATGCATAAAATGATCCCATGCTGGGAACTAATAAAAGGTTCTAAATATGACACGTCTGACAGATTCTACATAGAACCTTTTCGTCTAAGACTGCACAAAAAAAAGAAATATCTTGATTTATTTTATTGTTTATTGTTTTATTTAATGTTTTGTCTAAATAATTTTCAGTCATCTTGATGCCCCTTGGTAAGTTCGCTGAGGCCCCCTAGTGGGTTGAGAACCACTGATATAGACTTATTCATATTAAACATGCACTCACTGGGGTATTTTCGGCAGCCCCCCGCCGAGCACATTGGGACCCAGGTGCCTTGATGTGAACTCAGCGTCCAGGACGGGGTGGCCGTGTCATCACTCGCCTCCCCTGACATAGAATCCGGATTCACACTGCACATTTCCACTGTATTAAACAGCCGGCAAAAGTCCTCTATTCCAATCCTGAAAAACATGCGTGCTTATGAAGTCCAGACACAGGCAGATTTGAACTAGATGGCTTGTAGAGGATGTAGGTGGCAGTATGTACCTCACAGTGGCAGGTATTACTAGTAGTGTTATATAATTCTTGGCATTTAATTGATCCAGGTGTGTGTGTGTGTGTGTGTGTGTGTGTGTGTGTGTGTACCTTGTTTGGCTATACTTGTGAGGGCACAAATGTCCTCACTTATATAGTGAATTAATATGACAACTGACTAGTGAGGACATTTGACTGGTCCTCACTAGTTAAAAAGGCTTATAAATCGGCCAAAACATGTTTTTATTTAAAGCTATTGTTTTGCACATGTTTCTGGGATGGGTAGGTTTAGGGATAGGGTTAGGGGATAGAAAATATCATTAACCAGATATAAAATCAATGGAAGTCTATGCAATGTCCTCACTAATATAGTGAAACAAACATGTGTGTGTCTGTGTGTATGAGTGTGAGTGTCTGTGTTATAGGAGTGATTTCCTCTCTTAATGGCTCTGTCTACAATGGAAGCACTAGTTGCGTCTTCAGTTAATGATCAGTTTCTATTTTTACATTCTGCAGAGCTACTATTTGCAGAGCAGAGCCTCTTTATTTTCCCCATTTGTCTGAAATATGTTTTTATTTTACAAATATATGTTTGTGTGCATGTCTCAAGATGAGATTCTACAGTCTTGTGTACTGAACATTTACTTACCAGAATTCTCCATCTTCAACTTTGGCCAACTGAAGTCTGGCCTTCTGAGCATTGTCTATAACGTCCCAGTCTTTACACCTGCACATACACGCACATGCACACACACACACACACACACACACACACACACACACACACACACACACACACACACACACACACACACACACACACACGCACGCACACAAATGCCCAGTCTTTAGCAGCTCTGAGATGTAATGCTGGTAACAAAATGAGCTGCTGAAGTCTTTCTCACTTGTCACTCCAGGGTCCACAGTACTCAACAAACCCCCAAGGGTTACGCAGCCTCAGGAGTAACACCTCTTCAGATGCCTTCTGGACCTACACCCACACATACACACACACAATGTTGTGTTTCCATGTTTTATGGGGACTTTCCATAGACATAATGGTTTTTATACTGTATAAACTGTATATTTTATCCCCCTACCCCTAAACCTACCCATCACAGGAAACATTCTGCATTTTAACATTTTTAAAAAACATCACTTAGTATGATTCATAAGATGTTTTTCTCATGGGGACCAAAAAATGTCCCCACAAGGACAAGGATTTCAGATATTGCCATCTTTGTGGGGAGATTTTGTCCCCATAATGTAGGGTTTACCAGGCCACACACACAAACTCATGTTGGGTTTTCATGTTTTATGGGGACTTTCCATAGCCATAATGATTTTTATTCAAACTGTACAAACTGTGTATTATCTCCCCTTACACTAAACCTGCCCCTAAACCTACCCATCACGCAAAACTTTATGCAATTTTACATAAAAAAAAAACAAAAAAACAACATTATTCTGTATGATTTATAAGCCGTTTTCCTCATGGAAACAAAAAAATGTCCCCACAAGGACAAGGATTTTGGATATTGCCATCTTTGTGGGGACAGTTTTATCCCCATAACTTAGGGTTTACCTGAACACACACACACACACACACACACACACACACACACACACACACACACACACACACAAATTATTAGTCTCTCAATCTACTAACAGAGATGTTTACCAAAAACTATTTTCTTTTAAAAATCACTAATTGGATACATCATTAAAAAACTGTCAAGAAACGCCCAGGTCATACTTCACCCCAAATTCCAAATAATTATTATTATGTTTTTAAATTCAAAAGAAAATAATCTTGCAATGCAATGCAAAAAAATAAAATAATTTTCTTAATTTTTTCTACAATGTTCATGTTCCTGTGTGTGCATTATTCTCATACCTTATCTGTATCAGTGATGGCATAGGCATGACCTTTGATGAGACCCTCTGACGTCACAATGCCAATGTCCTTCACACTCGTAGCCTGCGCACAAAACAAATATGTGTTTAACATGTACATACCCAGCACAAAACCAACCCTGATTGATGGAGTGTGTAGCTTTTCATCTCTTAAACAACCATGTAGAAAGACACATCATGGCCATATTCCAGGATGACAAGATTCATCAGCTCAAACTGTGAAAGAATGGAGTATGAAGAAACATTTTCACACATGAATTGAAATACCATCACAACATTTATTTCCATCAAGAGATAATGCAAGAGTCCAGCACTCTGTAAAGTCTCCTCTAGCACATCCCATAGACTTTCAATGAATTTAAGGTCTAGACTCAATTCATGTGTGAAAATGATTAATGTGCGAGAACTGTTGCCAAACATATAATATGCTAAAATCATAATAATCGCTTAAATAACGATCCAATCATTTAAATCCAAACAGTGACTTTTTTGGCCAGTGTATATATAGTGTATATATATTATACCAAAATGTATATATTATTCAAAGATATTGACTGGTATAGTGTATGCGTGTGTTTCACTGTGTGAACATGTGTCCATACATGTATGAAGCAGCTGATCAGGCTGTCCCTGGCCAGGGCAGCAGTGATGGCTCTCCAGAGCATGCGTGGGGGCCGAGAAGACACAGGAAGGGAGTAGGCAATGCCCCCTGTGAAATCCTCCATTCCCTCTGAGATAATCCCCCCTTTCAGACTGCCATAAGAACCAATCAGCCTTTAAGAACAGACAGAGAGAGAGAGAGAGAGAGAGAGAGAGAGAGAGAGAGAGAGAGACACGCATATTAATTGGCTTCTATTGTTTGGATTGGTTCCACATTAATTACTCTACTTCCATCAATTGTCTTAGATGATTTTTTTCACAACTGGATGTTTTTTCTAAAAATATCAGTCCTTAAATAACACAAAGGAACAATGGCCTTCACATGAGAAGAGTCATTAATGAATAGTTGCACCACAACACAGTCGAGGACACATATGCTGGAACTGACTTGGCATAAGCTTTCTCCACCAGGGCGCTCCAGAACTCGTTGGTGGTGCGAGAGTAGCTGAAAAGCAGACGGCCCTCTCTCACAGGCAGCCTGTCATCCACTACCACCTCCACCCACTCACCATACTGCCAGAACTACACCACACAGAAAGAGAGAGAGAGAGAGAGAGAGAGAGAGAGAGAGAGAACAGGGTTACATTTGCTCTGTACAAGCACATTCGGGTGTTGATACACCTGAAATAGTGGGATGTTTTACTGCTTTATGGGTCCGTTTCAGTTTTGCAACATTTGGGCCAGTATACTTCCTCTATTTTAAATAAGTCGTATTAGGAAAATCAAACATTTACTTTTTCAATACACATTTAAAAAAAAAAAGTTTTAGTGCTGTCAATTAATTTTCTGCGATTAATCGCAATTAATCACATCAAAATAAAAGTTTGTGTTTACATAATATACAGTACATATGTATATTTAAATACACACTCATTCATGTATACATTTAAGAAATATTTGCATATATATATATATTTTACTTTTCTTAAACATATACATGCATGTGTATTTATATATACATAATAATTAGTAGTACAGTACACACATATATATTATGTAAACGCAAACTTTTATTTTGGATGTGATTAATTGCGATTAATCGATCTGACAGCAATCGTGAATGAAAATTAATTGTGAATGAAATATTATTACAATTTAGAGTTCTAATCTAGTAGTTAAAAAAACACAACTGCATGCATTTCAAATCCCTCAGATTTCAGATCTCAGATCTCAGAAAAGCCAAGCCAGTGTTGATTCCTGTTTTATTACGAGCTCGGTCTCGTTCTCTTTTCTCCAGCAGACTCTCCTCTGTTCTGTGTTTGTTTGGTTAGAACGGGTGATTCTCCGGAGGTTGGGGATTTAGCGGCTCCATGTCAACCTTTCTTACTCGCTGCGACGACTAACCTCTGACCTCCCACGCCAGACACGTGTCAAAGCAGCCGGAGCAACTTTACTCTATTTACGGATATGACAAGACACACAAGGGCAAGTGACGCATGTACGCAATTTCCAGCGAAAACCCGTGCCAACAGTATATAAAATATAAACAGGGCAAGATCAGGGTAAGACAAAAACACAGAGGATTGATAATGTATTGACCCATTTACAGTTTTTAATTTTGAACAAAAAAAAGTTACATATTGTACTTTTAAATGAAGAGGGTTGTACGTATTTCACGGGGGTTGTACGCATTTTAAATTATAATTTAATCCTGTGAGGAAAAGCTGAATTTTCTGCAGCCATTACTCCACATAACGTCACTTTGTGTTTCAGTAAACAAACCCTGAGGAGTAGGTGAGAAAAATGTGTCAGAGGGTCATTTATTTATCATATATTATATACTATATCTCATTATATACAGCAGCCTGTAATTGAGAGGAGCACATGAAAAAGTGAACAGCTAAGGTTTTATTTGTGTTGTGTTTTATTTTTGTATTTTTCTACATGCGCTCTAAAAATGCTGGGTTAAAAACAACCCAAGTTGGGTTGAAAATGGACTAAGGTGGATGCTGCACATAGGGGGTGGTTGAGGAGATTTCCCCCCTTCCATGTAAAGCGTGCCCAGAAAAGCGCTATATAAATGTAACAAATTATTATTATTATAATAATTTTGCAGAAATCATTCTAATTGCTGATTAAAAGTTGTGATCCCGCCTTGAACTGTCACCTTATCGTGGTGGAGGGGTTTGAGTACCCGAAGGACCCTGGGAGCTATGTTGTCTGGGGCTTTATGCCCCTGGTAGGGTCTCCCAAGGCAAACAGGTCCAGACTAAGAACAGTACACAAACCCAATATGACGCATGGCACAGCTGGGGCCCCACCCTGGAGCCAGGCCCGGGGTTGGGGCTCGTATGCAAGTGCCTGGTGGCTGGACCTACCCCTATGGGGCCCGGCTCAGCCCGAATGAGCAATGTGGGCCACCCTCCCGTGGGCTCACCACCCGCAAGAGGGATCATATGGGGCCGGTGCGTAGTGGATCGGGCGACAGTCGAAGGCTAGGCCCCCGACGACCCGATCTCTGGACACAGAAACTGGCTTTAGGGACGTGGAATGTCACCTCGCTGGCAGGGAAGGAGCATGAGCTTGTGCGGGAGGTTGAGAGTTACCGGCAAGAGATAGTCAGGCTCACCTCCATGTACAGCTTGGGCTCAGGAACCACACTTCTTGAGAGAGGCTGGACTCTCTATCACTCTGGAGTTGCCCATGGTGAGAGGCGGCGGGCTGGAGTGGGTTTGCTTATAGCCCCCCAGCTCAGCTGCCATGTGTTGGAGTTCAACCCAGTGAATGAGAGGGTTGCTTCCCTGCGCCTTCGGGTAGGGGATAGGTCTCTCACTGTCGTATGTGCCTACGGGCCGAACAGCAGTGCGGAGTACCCGGCCCTAATGGGGTCTCTGGGAGGGGTGCTGGAAAGTGCTCCAACTGGAGACTCCATCGTTCTACTGGGGGACTTCAACGCACACGTGGGCAGTGACAGTGACACCTGGAGGGGCATGATTGGGAGGAATGGCCCCCCTGATCTGAACCTGAGCGGTGTTCTGTTATTGGATTTCTGTGCTAGTCACAGCTTGTCCATAACAAACACCATGTTCAAGCATAAGGGTGTCCATCAGTGCACGTGGCACCAGGACACCCTAGACCAAAGGTCGATGATCGACTTTGCGGTTGTCTCATCTGCCCTCCGGCCATATGTCTTGGACACTTGGGTGAAGAGAGGGGGGAGCTGTCAACTGATCACCACCTGGTGGGGAGTTGGATCCGATGGCAGGGGAGGAAGCTAGACAGACTCGGGAGACCCAAACGTACTGTGAGGGTCTGTTGGGAATGTTTGGCCGAGCCCCCTGTCAGAGAGATCTTCAACTCCCACCTCCGATGGAGCTTCGACCGGATCCCGAGGGAGTCTGGAGATATTGAGTCCGAGTGGACCATGTTCTCCACCTCCATTGACGACGCGGCTGCTCGGAGCTGTGGTTGTAAGGTCTCCGGTGCCTGTTGAAGCGGAAATCCCCTAACCCGGTGGTGGCCCCCGGAAGTAAGGGATGCCGTCAAGCTGAAGAAAGAGTCCTATCGGGCCTGGTTGGCTTGTGGGACTCCTGAGGCAGCTGATGGGTACAGGCAGACCAAGCGGACTGCAGCCCGGGTAGTTGTGGAGGCAAAAACTTGGGCCTGGGAGGAGTTCAGTGAGGCCATGGAGAAAGACTATCGGTTGGCCTCGAAGAGATTCTGCCAAACTGCCTCAGGAAGGGGAAGCAGTGCCCTACCAACACTGTTTACAGTGGAGATGAGCAGCTGTTGACCTCAACTGGGATATTGTCGGACGGTGGAAGGAATACTTTGAGGATCTCCTCAATCCCACCAACACGTCTTCCATTGAGGAAGCAGTGGCTGAGGGCTCAGAGGTGGATTCATCCATCACCCGGGCTGAAGTCATTGAGGTAGTTAAAAAGGCAAGGCACCGGGGATCAATGAGATCCGCCCTGAGTACCTCAAGTCTCTGGATGCAGTCTTGGCTGACGCCTCTGCAACATCGCGTGGCGGTTGGGGACAGTGCCTCTGGACTGGCAGACCGGGGTGGTGGTCCCTCTTTTCAAGAAGGGGGACCGGAGAGTGTGTTCCAACTACAGGGGGAATCACACTTCTCAGCCTCCCCGGGAAAGTCTATGCCAAGGTACTGGAGAGGAGAATTTGGCCAATAGTGGAATCTCGGATTCAGGAGGAACAGTGTGGTTTTCGTCCCGGTCGTGGAACAATGGACCAGCTCTATACCCTTTCCAGGGTGCTGGAGGGTTCATGGGAGTTTGCCCAACCAGTCCACATGTGTTTTGTGGATTTGGAGAAGGCATTCGACTGTGTCCCTCGTGGTGTCCTGTGGAGGGTGCTCTGGGAGTACGGGGTCTGGGGCCCCTTGCTTAGGGCTGTTTGGTCCCTGTACGACCAGAGCAGGAGCTTGGTCCGCATTGCCGGCAGCAAGTCAGACTTGTTCCCGGTGTATGTTGGACTCCGGCAGGGCTGCCCTTTGTTACCGGTTCTGTTCATAATTTTTATGGACAGAATTTCTAGGCGCAGCCAAGAGCCAGAGAGTGTCCGGTTTGGGGACCACGTGCTTTTTGCGGATGACGTTGTCGTGTTGGCCTCCTCAGACCAGGACCTTCAGCGTGCACTGGGGCGGTTTGCAGCCGGATGGGAAGTTGTGCTGCTTAATATTTTTGTGGAAACAATGATATATATTTATTTATTTATTCTTTTTTTTTTTCAGGATTCTTTAATAAATAGAAATAAAAAAAAAACTGCATTTATTTGAAAGAGAAATCTTGTCATTTTCGGTTACTTTAATGCTTCCTTGCCAAATAAAAGCATTAATTTCTTTCTTTCTTTCTTTCTTTCTTTCTTTCTTTCTTTCTTTCTTTCTTTCAAAAAACAAAACAAAAACAAATACTGACCCAAACTTTTGAACGATAATAATTTAAATAAAAGTCATAAAGGCAAGGCAACAAAATATAGTGGAAAATATTCACGGAAAACTAAATTATGACTGTTTTGGTGTAAAACACTGTATTCATATTAATAAAGTATAATGAAATTGTATGAATGGCCATGAAGCTGAAAGACTTTATGTGATGTTTAACAGGCAAGAATGGACATGTCAACCTGCAGGTAGCAGTGCACTAAGTGTGTGTCCACACCTCTGTGTCCATGTCCTTGGGCTACAGAAACAAGCCTAGACATTTCAGGAATCGTCCACCAATCAACGGTCCTCAAACCTTTCCTCATTTCTCTCCTGTCACTCAGTTTTTGATGCGTCTTCTTTCTTTCCTCCCCTCTCTAACCCTCCTGGATCAGGTCAAGTCATGTCGCACATTCCTGTTTAGCCTCTAAACATGAAAATACGGCCGGTAATATGTAATTATATGCTGAGAATGGCATAATTACATAACGCTGAGCAACCTTGCATAAGAGTTCTGCTAATATGTTTTGATTGTTTAATGAACTTTTATCTCCCGAGTTTAACCTCAGTTCATAACCACGCACACAAGCCACGAGAGCTGTAAAGGCTTGTTTTATTGCAAGCCTCGTCAAGGTGAACTCTCTCAAACAAATAGCATTGCAGTAATAATTATACTCGAAGTGGTTCATTCGTCGCTTTGTGCTTCACTAAACAAACCCTAAGGAGTAGGTGAGAAAAATGTGTCAGAGGGTCATTTATTTATCTCATTATATACAGCAGCCTGTAATTGAGAGGAGCACATGAAAAAGTGAACAGCTAAGGTTTTATTTTTGTAATTTTCTACATGGTGTTTGAAGTGAACAACTTCAGACAAATATACAGACAAACCAAAAATTATTCAGACACCACATATATATATTTTTTCTAGTGTGTGCAGGACACTATAGTTTTATTTATGTAAAATAAAGTAAACCGTGACATTATACACAAACTGCCAGTAAAAATTTGGAAGCAAAATGATTCAGACACTTTGACCTGAAGTGTTTCACAATTGCTAATGTGACCTTTGACACCACAGACTGAACACAATGAAGCATTGCTTGGTCACAGGTTGAGCTGAACTGGCATCCTCTAATTGTGTGCTTTAAATCGAGCAGCTGATAACTTTCTATCAAAGTTATCTGACATTATCAAGATGAATTTGTTCCGACAGTTTAACTCTGAGTTCTTGCCATATTTTATTACCGTTTTCTAAACTATAGCGAATAAACTGTGATGATGTGAGAAAATATTGATGGTGTCTTTTTGGTTTGACTGTTTATACTTGAAATTATAGAATTGTGATAGAATTATGCATAAGTAACATTTTTGTTTTTCTCATTTACTATACAATTATGCGCATATTATTCATATAATGTCTCATTCATCTTTTTCTACAGAACATCTTAAGGCAGCTATATGTAAGAATTTTCATTTTTGGGTCAACGTGGCACAGCTTACCCCACTCTCCCCTACTATATTTAGCTGAAAATATAAATGATGGAATTTTTTAAAGGGATAGTCCAATCAGTGAATATCTTCTGTAGGGATGCAGCGATATGATATATTGTAGCTGATAACTGATAATTCTTTATATTTGAAAGCTGTTAACTGATATATATTGGCCGATAAATCTAAATCCAAATTTTTGTGTAATTTTTGACAGCCTGATTACAAAAACAAAAGTCTCACCATTAAATCAATTTCCCAAGCACACAATTATAATAATGTTCTCATTATAATTTTCTGTAGCCTATATGAAAGACTTAAGCACTTTCTGGTAACCGATGAAAAGCAGTGTGTTACTATGGTAATCCAGGTCGAATGTTCAATGAAAAAGTCATCCCTTCCATCACAAAAACACAAACACAGTTCTCATGAACAACTCAATAGACGAGCACAACAGACCGACTAACAAACATATTACCTATTATGACCTTAGAGGGTTATACAGATCATGAAAAGAGGAAACAAACATATATTAGGAGTTTATTATCTTACTGTTTGGACACATTTTGTGAGCTGACTCTTGAAACAGACAGTGAGGAGGTTTAGACGCTCCAGGCTTATCCGGTGTGGAAATGAACGGGTCTTTATCATCGCTGATCGCAAACGGACAGTCAAGTGAACATGACACACGAGCATATTCAAGCAAAAGCCAGCATATATTAGTTCTGTGAAACAAAACAAAACCAATGTTACTCGCCTATCGAGAAGAAATAAAGCAACCTCGGCCTTGAGTTCTCTCCAGCGCTGGAAAGCTCGTACTTCTTGCCTGATCGTAAGCTTTCTTTTGTTCCACATTTTCCCCTTTTTTTCTTTTATCTGTCATCTCTCTGTTTCTGTCGTCACTCAGCTAATGTCCATCCTGTGTCGTGTCTTTTGAATAATGACGTGCACTGAGTGCTCTCTTCTCCCCGTCATTAGTAGACACGCCCCTTAATGCTGATTGGCTACGTTTGTTTTGGTACTCGGCCCGAGACACTTTTCTAAAGCATTTTTGAAATATCACTTACCCCACCTTTAACTCTATTTTCCGTTTTGAAGCGATTCCAATCATATTCAATTCAAACACATAATGGTGAACAATGCGCACCTGAAGTGTCTCAGCTGAAGGAAATAATCCATTATTTATCATCTTTAATATACATTGGATACATTTTCTTATCAGGCTGACAATGAACATATATCGATTCATGATACTGATATGGTGGCCGATATATCGCACATCCCTAATTTTCTGGACTCAGTTGTTATATGCCACTCCTAGCCCCTAACACAAAACACTAGATCAGATTTCCCCCATAATCTGCACTGTTTATCCTTGTGATGTGACTGACTGGATTAGATGAACAAGCTCCGCCCACCTTCACCTCTGTCAGTAAATCACTTCACTTTCATGTCGCCTTGAGCCTCACAGTGGGCCTCTTTTTTCTGGCTACCAATATAAGTGCAGCTTTCATTTTGTAAGTTTATCTCTCTCTAGTGGTTCCTGTTCAGTAACAAGACGGACAGGATGCCCGAGGGGTGAACAAAATAAGGACTATTCTGACTGTTTGTTCTCAATAACGGTGGAAAACATGTAGGAAAACACTCATATATGTGAGAGCTGGCAACTTTAGGATCATTTTAAGATGTGTGGTCATTCCAAACTTTGGATTTTATTGACCAGGTTGGTTCCAATCAGATCATTGGGAGATTAAGCGAATAGGATTAAAGGGGCCTGCAAGAAATCTACCAACAGAAACACAATGTTCCTTCTCTGTGAATGAAAAACAGACAACTGAATTATGGTAATGTGTGCCAATGTGGTGCATGTTTAATGGGGGAGGGACATGCAGATGTCATCGGGACAAAAGGAAGATGGGATGTTTCTGGAAATGAACCTCAGCTGTTAGGGATGGTAAGGGTCAAAGAAGACCGATTTTAATTACCGTTCCCGAGGACGTACGTACTGCATCTTCAAATCTAGACGCATAAGCAGACATTCAAACGAGGACATGAATTCTAGCCTGATTCGACCCGCTCTCAAACCCCCACTTGGACTATAAAAAATGTAAAATTCATGGGTTCTTTCATGCTTTCCCATCAATCACTCATTTATAGTCACTGATCTAGTTTTATATAGGATTAAATAGGAACTGTGGAAGAAGAGCATGACGTATTTAGCCATTTCAAAAGAATTCAAGAGCATCTCATAATTGTGGTTTCCTGCTCCCCCTTACCCTGAAACGGAAGATGCCAGCGTAGGATTCACTCAGGCTTTGTCCAGATGGAACCACTTTGACGAACAGAGTCGGGTGCATGGTGAGACAGGACAGGGCCGCCAGCAGCCAGCAGTTACCTGTAGTGGGACACGACGACAGGCTCGGTTACACAATTCTCTCAACATTTATAATGACCACAGCCTTAAACACAAAGTGTAAATTCAAGCTTTGAAGAAGCAGGAGACATGCTGTCTGTCACTCGCACAGAGACATTCCTCTGTAACAGGTAACAGCTGTTCGTTTGCTCTGTGTGGGGGAAACGGCACTTCATAAAAAACGTACTTTACACACCAGATCCCATAGGAATGACACCAAACACAGCTCTACAATGGAGCACGTCCAATTAATCTTCCGACCGCAAGAAAACGGCCTGGATATGTTGATGTGGAAAGTCACTTGAAAACAAATAATTAAAATTTCTGCTTGAAGTGCTAAGAATAAGGCATTATTTGGGTAGATTTCCATTCAAATGAGATTATTTACATGCGTTTGTTATTCTATGCGTTGCGATGTTCATATATTATTTAGAGAGGCCATCCAAACGCACACTTTGTGATTTAAGCACAGATCTGCCTGCTTTGATAACAAGATGCTCACAGTTCTTTATGTGTGTGCACAAGAAAACTCAGAAATGTTGAGTTTCGCAATAAATGATAGCCAGATGTTGCTGTGACAATGATATTGATCAATAAGTTTAGTTTAAATGGTACTGGATCCTGGGGGATACCAAAACAGAAGCAGTCCTTTTTCAGTCCCAATTCACATACGCGCACTCTCATCCTTCTCTCAGGTCATTTTGACCCGAAACTCTTTTTTAGTGTTCATCTGAGTGGTCCAAGACCTTAGGACTTTTGTCGCACTTGAACCATGAATACACAAAATAATGGATTCGAGGATTTTATTTGTTTGTAATAAAAAAGGTAACAAATCCTTAGGAATGAATGGAATGCTTCAGTATACATAGAAAACCTAACAAATGCTCAAAAATTAAAACTAAAAATGCTAAAACTTTACCAAAAAAATTATTTTATAATGCATACTGAAGCGATAAACTCAAGAACTGACTTTAGGACCCAGCAGAAGAGTGCATTTGCTCCATATTTGAGCTGGGTTATTGGAGAGTTATTTTGAATTTAAATTGAAAGAATGTGCTTAATTTATATAATATATTGATAAAATATAGTAATTTAAAGGTAAATAAAATTAGAAATTAGAAAAAAATATATAAAAATGAAATGACATAAGCGTTCTGACAAATTCTTTTTAATCATTTTAGGGCTTTTTTGACCAACGAGGGAGGATTTGTTATAGGTTGTGAGCAGAGGATGAGGGTTAAGGTTAAATAGTGCGAGTAGTGTGTTCACTGAAAAAGTGCTTTCCTGTAGCTCAAACAATAAGAGCGAGGCGCTAGCAATGCCAAGGTCATGGGTTCAAAAGAAAGAACTGACAAAATATAAAAATGTGTACCTTGAATGCAATGTAAGTCGCTTTGGATAAAAGTGTCTGCCAAATGCATAAATGTAAATGTAAAAACCCGGATGATGCACTTAATTAACGGAAAAAAATGAATGTTGGACACTTCACGACTGTGGCGACTTTAATTATGTAGCGGATGGGGAGGGGCATCTGACTCCGATGTTGAATGACACAATAACTTTATAACATTCACACACTACACGGAGGAGCACATAGTGCATATAGTATAAGTGCATAGTGTATAGCGAGTCATTTGGGATGCAACTCTAGCATTCGAAAAACAGGAGACGAAAAGTCTCCGGATGACCTACTACTTCTGGTGAGCATTTGATGGACTTTACTATCCCAGGAGGCCACGGGAGGGGATTTATGAATGGAAGTGAAGCAACACAACTAACGCTGGTAGGTCACATGACAGTAACTAACAGCAAGGCGGATGTAGTATGTCCAAATTTCCTTCATACCCATATTCATACTATATAT
>CM031960.1:10272864-10275364 GCA_018749465.1 Paracanthobrama guichenoti | reverse complement strand
GACAGTGACAAGTCTGAAACCGAAGGCAAATGCCAGTCAGTCAAGTGAGCTAAAGAGATAACTAAGAAAATATTTGATGATTACATCAACGCTTATTTCTAGATAGAAATTAAGTCATACATTTAAAACAATGAATAAAAGCCTATATGTACTCATTTAAACTGCTCGGTCAGATGGCATAGTTCCACCCGTCCGTCAAGCTCAAACCACGGGATTGTGGAACGTCATATTTTAGAAACTGACCTATGGTCACACAAGTTCATGACTTTTTCCTCGCAATCACGAGTTTAGATCTCCAAATTCGGACCTTTTTTTTTTTTTGCACAATTTTGAGTTTGTATTTCGCAATTATGGGTTTATATCCCAAATTCTTACTTTTTTCCTCTCAGTTATGAGTTTATATCCCAAATTCTTACTTTCTTCCTCTCAATTATGAGTTTATATCCCAAATTCTTACTTTTTTCCTCTCAATTATGAGTTTATATCCCAAATTCTTACTTTTTCCTCTCAATTATGAGTTTATATCCCAAATTCTTACTTTTTTCCTCTCAATTATGAGTTTATATCCCAAATTCTTACTTTTTCCTCTCAGTTATGAGTTTATATCTCGCAATTACGACTTTTGTTCGCGCAATTATGAGTTTATATCCCAAATTCTTACTTTCTTCCTCTCAATTATGAGTTTATATCCCAAATTCTTACTTTCTTCCTCTCAATTATGAGTTTATATCCCAAATTCTTACTTTTTTCCTCTCAATTATGAGTTTATATCCCAAATTCTTACTTTTTCCTCTCAGTTATGAGTTTATATCTAATTAATTACGACTTTTGTTCGCGCAATTATGAGTTTATATCCCAAATTCTTACTTTCTTCCTCTCAATTATGAGTTTATATCCCAAATTCTTACTTTTTTCCTCTCAATTATGGGTTTATATCCCAAATTCTTACTTTTTTCCTCTCAGTTATGAGTTTATATCCCAAATTCTTACTTTTTTCCTCTCAATTATGAGTTTATATCCCAAATTCTTACTTTTTCCTAACAATTATGGGTTTATATTCCAAATTCTTACTTTTTTCCTCTCAATTATGAGTTTATATCCCAAATTCTTACTTTTTCTTCTCAATTATGAGTTTATATCCCAAATCCTTACTTTTTTCCTAACAATTATGGGTTTATATTCCAAATTCTTACTTTTTTCCTAACAATTATGGGTTTATATCCCAATTCTTTTTTCTTCTCAATTATGAGTTTATATCCCAAATCCTTACTTTTTCCCAACAATTATGAGTTTATATCCCAAATCCTTACTTTTTTTCCTCTCAATTATGGGTTTATATCCCAAATCCTTACTTTTTTCCTCTCAATTATGGGTTTATATCCCAAATCCTTACTTTTTCCTAACAATTATGGGTTTATATCCCAAATTCTTACTTTTTCTTCTCAATTATGAGTTTATATCCCAAATCCTTACTTTTTCCTAACAATTATGGGTTTATATTCCAAATTCTTACTTTTTTCCTAACAATTATGGGTTTATATCCCAATTCTTTTTCTTCTCAATTATGAGTTTATATCCCAAATCCTTACTTTTTTCCCAACAATTATGAGTTTATATCCCAAATCCTTACTTTTTCCTCTCAATTATGGGTTTATATCCCAAATCCTTACTTTTTCCTCTCAATTATGGGTTTATATCCCAAATCCTTACTTTTTCCTAACAATTATGGGTTTATATCCCAAATTCTTACTTTTTCCTAACAATTATGGGTTTATATTCCAAATTCTTACTTTTTCCTAACAATTATGAGTTTATATCCCAAATTCTTACTTTCTTCCTCTCAATTATGAGTTTATATCCCAAATTCTTACTTTTTCCTAACAATTATGGGTTTATATTCCAAATTTACTTTTTTTTTCCTCTCAATTATGAGTTTATATCCCAAATTCTTACTTTTTCTTCTCAATTATGAGTTTATATCCCAAATTCTTACTTTTTCCCTCTCAATTATGAGTTTATATCTACATAATTATGACTTTTTCCTAACAATTATGGGTTTATATCTCGCAGTTATGACTTTTTCACGCAATTATGGGTTTATATCTCATGAGTTATGACTTTTTTCACGCAATTATGGGTTTATATCCCAAATTCTTTTTTTTTCCTCTCAATTATGAGTTTATATCTCATAATTATGACTTTTTCCTAACAATTATGGGTTTATAGCTCATAATTATGACTTTTTCCTAACAATTATGGGTTTATATCTCTACTTAATTATAACTTTTTCTTAATTATGGGTTTATATCTCGCAATTATGAATTTTTTTCACGCAATTATGAGTTTATATCCCACATTCTTACTTTTTTCCTCTCAATTCTGACTTTATAACACGCAATTGCAAGTTTATATCAAACAATAAAAAATAAATAAAAAAATTAAAAAAAGGGATGTTAGGACAGGTTTAGTGGTCAACAGTGTAATTAGAGATGCAAATATA